>BPTQ01000002.1:217946484-218187957 GCA_019973895.1 Chrysanthemum seticuspe | reverse complement strand
AATTTACGTTTAATTTCTTTTAATTTTAGATTTAATATAATTTATTTGCGATAGTGATAAAAATTTTACTACAAAAACTAATGTTTAAATTGAATTTTTGATGCACTACATGTTTTCTTTAACACTTTGACTTCGTTATGATTAGGATTTTTATACTTTGACTGTAAAAATGTTTGGATTACTATTCTCTTTTAAAATTCTTTTTCTTTTAATAAAAATATTGATAAATAGATTAATAATAATTAATTTTTGATTAAAATGAATAAATTATTATCGGATTTTATGTTCTTTTATACTTTATTTCGATCTTTTTACTTTAATACTGAACCTTTTTAGCAATTTAATTAGTTTTAAATAGTTTTTAATTCATAGAAAATAGAAAAATAATCAGAAAAATATAAAAATAGTTTTGAAAATTCTCTTTAGTTATTTTAGATTTTTCCAAGTCATAATTTCATTTTTCTAGCTTTATTTCATATTTTCTTGTATTTTAGGCTATTATTAAATAAGTAAAATTAGTTTTTAATTAATAATAATTAGATAAATAGTTATAAAAATAATTTTCTTTTTCTTAAAATTTTCTCTTATCATTAGGTTTGTAAAAATGTCAGTTTCATATTTTTAGGATTAGTATTGCTTCAGTTTCACAATTTCTTTTGTACATCACGTAGTTTTTAAGTTAAATTTGTAATCAAAAACATCATTTTAAAAATAGTGATAGCGTTTATTTAATATAATTTAGATTTTAATTTTCTTTAATTTGCATTTAAGCCCCTGTAGTTTATATACTTTTTCTTTTAGTATAATCAATCACAATCTTTATCCGTTCAAATCCTCTCGATCACTACTCGTTTGACTATTCTCGCACAGCTCGTTGGGACATAACGACCTGGGGAAATACTATACTCTCCTGGACTTCATTGCATTGGTGTCTGAACTATTTTAAGTTTCTTACGGTTAGCCATTCACAAGTGGCTAGCTTGTGTGAGATAACTTGACGGTTTGGCACGAATCAGATATTATCACAATTTTATCAATATGCGAATTGAGATTCACTTATTGATGAAAAATGATTTGAAAAACAATCGCGTATTGCTTAGAAGAAAGATTTTTGCAATACGACGAAGGTTTTATGAGAAAGGTCAATTTTCAATCAAAAATACTTTTTGTATTTGAAAAGAGTACACATTCGACGTGCTAGAGA
Source organism: Chrysanthemum seticuspe (assembly GCA_019973895.1). Taxonomy (NCBI): domain Eukaryota; kingdom Viridiplantae; phylum Streptophyta; class Magnoliopsida; order Asterales; family Asteraceae; genus Chrysanthemum; species Chrysanthemum seticuspe. Next base: position 218,186,753 of record BPTQ01000002.1, on the reverse strand, counting down.
AAAGAAGAGATTCGCACATCGAACGGTTTTTCTAAAAGCATTTTTTCAATCAGAGATACTTTTTGAGTTTGAAATATGAATACACATTCGATGTGCTAGAGAAAAGAAGATTTGCACATCGAACGGTTTTTCCAAAAGTATTCGTCAATTCCATTCCTGGACCAAGGTTGATTCCAGATTGAATCTCCCCATCGTTTCTATCCAGTTGTCACAAGCTTATCTTTTGCAAGATTTCACATGTCACCCACCAAGAGCATGTTTGATGTTGGCTCTAGAAGGATTTCCATCTTCATCGTGAATACTTTTACATATCACTCAGATGTTCTGGCAATACCACAAGGATAATGCGTAGGACTCTTAATATATACTTACTTTCCACATTGTGTGAAACAGCAAGTCTTCAAGAATAGTGTCCTAATGAGATATTGTGGATGATCTCTTGGCTCTAGACTCAATAGTGCACATTTGGTTCCTGTGCCGGAGACTAGGGAGAGGGTCTCTTTCTTCAATATCAACAATCTCTAAGAGAAAGTCGATAGATTATGTCGGTTCCCCGTGAGAATGAAACAAGCCCTTTTAAGAGGAACTTGAGTAGCTTGGGAAGTTTAGTGCAGTGCGTCACTGGGTCCATGACGTCTTGTCTTCAATACCAGTGTTACCTTAGTAACCATCAGTAGCATATGTATTGAACCCGGTTTCTGCCCTAAGGTTGAATTATTGGAGGGCTATTTCTTTTCACCCTTTTCATATTCATTTTTTTTTCATTCTTCAACCCCTTCAGTGCTTACCGAGACTTCATAACTAGAACCTTGTTGGGTTTATTCCAGTACTAGCTCTGTCTCAGTCCGCACTCTTCCCATTTCTCATTTTTCTCCTTTTTTCATCATACCTAAGGACTCTACACTATCTAGTGGATTGTCCCTGAGTAGATCCCCCGGTTCTGGCGGATCATGGGAACGAATACCTAACCTAACCATCCTTATAACACCATGCATAAAGTAAATTGGTCGGTCTTTTGGTATTGTTCTTTCCTTCATGAAACCAATCGAAAAATCATTTGGAAAAAACAATCAAGGTACCTGTGATACGAGATCAAAGCATTTTGTACCTTAATAGTTTTGATCATTTTACAAATGCTCCCCCTCAACATGTGCATATGATTTAAAATTGTTTGGCACATGGAGGCAAGAGTTCTTTGAAATAATTTCTTGGTCACAATTTCCTTAGAAAAAGCCATTTGAATTTCTTTGGTAAAATTCTCCCCCTCAATATGTGCGTAGGATATTTGAAAACATTTTATCACATAGAGGCAAGAGTTAATTTGAAGCACATCCACAATCACAAGAGCCATTAAGAAACCATTTGAAAACTCAATCAAGGTACTTTATAAATCACTTTAACAAGCTTTCGTACCTCGATAGTTTATTTGCTCCCCCTCAATATGTGCTTCAAGATTCGAAAGCGTTTAGCACATATGAGCGAGCAGCGTGCACAATTAAATCAAAATGATCATCTTTTATCAAATTTCATTATTAAATCACAAATTCTCCCCCGATCAAAAATATCAAACCCTTTGAGATTTTGGATCCCAAGTGATTTAATTAAGTTTAGAAAACATGAGAGAAAATGTGGCCTTGTTTAAATACTCATCTGGTTTTTGGATAAATCCTCCTCCTCAACATGTGCATTATGTATATTGAAATCGTTTGGCACATGGAGGCAAGAGTGCCTTTGAAGGACTAAAACCAATTCCATTTGAAACAAATTTGAGATTTAAATCATGATCTCTACCCCGATCAGAAATATCAAACCATTTGAGATTTGTGATCCCAACTGACTTAAATCATTTAGAATATTTTGGGGAAAGACGTGGCAAGATTTGATTTTGAAAAATGACAGATACGGACCATTTTAAGACATTAAAGATTGTTAGTATCAGGTATGATTGTTTTAAGAGATCTTTTAGTAAAATAAAATAATTTCACAATCAAATAAGAACAGAAAAAATTTCATTTTGACAGATCTTTGAGTTTTAAAGAAAATCATACCATGACATAACATTAAATCTTTAGATCACCACTTATTACGTACAAGCGGACTTCTAATGAAATATTGTTTGAAAATATTTTATTTTAAATCACTCTCCCCCTCAATCGATGACCGAAGTCGATAATTGAGTGACTTAGGTTTTGATAAAATGAAGTCCGGTGATTTTCAAAATTTAGTCCAATTTATTTTCAAAACAATATTTTTTCCATTTTCAAAAACAATATTATTCAAAGTTTTAGAAAAATGGTATCATCACTATTATCCCTGCACAAAGATACGTTAGGTGGATGAGAAACTTCCATTTTTGTTGCTGTAGGGTTTGAAAGAAAAACCATCTGCTGATGCAGTGAGACTTCTTTTTATGTTGCATTTTGAATGCCAACTGAGGTCAAATTAAGCTCCGTTTCTTCAATCACTTAGAAGAAAACCATCTGCTGATGCAGTGAGACCTCTTACGTTGCATTTATGCCAACTCTCCATAGAAGTCCAATTAAGCTTCGTTTCATCATTTGTCAACCCAAGATATAGTTACCCTTTCCTTTCGGCATCCAATCATCTTCAATTGTGGGATCCGGATTGAGAACATTCTTTTATACCAATATACCTGCATACGTTAGTGAACACACATACAAATATATGGTGGTCGACATCACCCAAACAACAATCGACTAATAAAAGTCAATGCAACATATCAATCAGATCATATAAATGTATAGGAATAATGTGTTCACCAAACTCTAATCATCTAATCCTAGCAATCATATCCTAGGCACCTAGTCCTTCAACATAGGTTAACATCATTTTTAATTAAGCATATTAGGATAATTAAGAAAGCCCCTTAGATGATGTAGATTTGAAAAAAACATTATCCCCCTCAATCCATGACTCATTTTATGAAAAGTTTAAAAGCGCTGAAGTCATTGATTGAGTTTTTAATTTTACAAAAACTCTGAATCTGATTGTTTTAAAAGCAACTCATTTACCACCATTTTAGAAAACACCAAATATTTTTCTGAAGAATTTTTAGACGGAAAAACATTTGTGTAGGAACAGCAGTCCTTCGACATACTTTCCTTGTTTTGTTTTTAGGATAAGTGCACGAAATATTTTGAAAAAAAGGTTTAGCGCAGCACTTTCCTTCCTTTAAAAGAACGGGTTGCTATCTGAAATAATAGCAAGCCATAGTTTAAGCACGGGTCACAGTCTGAAGTAACTGCAAGCCATTATTTGAAGCCCGGGTTACAGTCTGAAATAACTGTAAGCCAACTTTTGAAGCCCGGGTTACAGTCTGAAATAACTGTAAGCCATATTTTGAGACATGTTCAGAAAAAAATATTTACACCTCCTGCTCGAACTTCATCTAAAGTCCCGTGCCATTATTGAATGACATTTCTAAGACCGTAGATGTTATCGATACCAGAAGACATGTCTTGAGAAAAACATATTTTTGGTATTTTTAAATTTTCTGATTTTTATGGCTTTTTGTTGGTTTTATATTTTTCTATTTTCTTTTTCTTGGTTTTATATTTTTATATTTGGTTTTTCTGAAAAATATATACAAAGATAGAGTAGATGATATAATTTAAGAAGATGATGATACGAGTACCGAGATAAGGATATCGAACAGCACGTCGTAGAAGATAGAATTCGTCATCTCTTAAACTTCCACTACCAAAGCTTCCGAGGCTCCAGAATAGAAGATTGAACATGAGCCTTTGAGAAAGAGAGACTTTGGCAGCTTCCCCCCAAACCGAAAATCCTTTAGCTGAGCAGATTCGAAGCTCTATTTCAAGCTTGCCTTAGCCAGGTGCACAAGGAAGCACACCATAATCATAAATCCCGCTGCTCCATTTAAGAACGATAATCGAGGATCTCCATTCGGGGTTATATCATCAACAAGAACAGCAACGTATCATCCCACTCTTTAAATTTCTTCTCATATTTCATTACCACTGAAGTCTGAAGCGATGCATCCCCAAAAGGTGTCAAGAGAACAGTTCCCCCAAGTAGTTGAATTGATGCAGTCAGTCTCTTTGTATAATGCTCAAGAACTCTCCCGAATACACATCATGAGGGGAATGAAAACACCTTCCCATGTTCACATTTTTCTTCCCGGATGATCGTGTATGAAGCTCAAGAACCCGAAGTACATCAATACCCAAGAGCTCTCCCGAATACACATCACGAGGGGAATGAAAACACCTCCACAATGTTCACATTTTTCTTCCCTGATGATCGTGTATGAAGCTCAAGAATCCGAAGTACACACATTCCTACCTAAATAATAACTGATAACACCTCCCTCATGTCATACATTTATCTCCCCTGAATATGTCATACTTGTGTACCTCTTTTATCTTCAGAAACTTTCTCTTACATCTCTTCCCCCACATAGTTGGAATAAGAATACTAAACGCCTTGATGAGTAAGACCTTGAGTTTCTCTGCGGTCATGACATTTGTTTTCCCGGGATATCTTCAATCAATTAGAAGAATTAAGTTCATCAAGTTTACTCGCCATGAGTCAAACATTGAGTTTCTCTGCGGTAATAACATTTGTCTTCCCGGTATCTTCAATTACTAAGAAGTATTAAGTTCTTCAAGTTTACTCGCGTTTAGATACGTGTCTCCTTCCCCCTTTCTGGAAATGATACTTCAAAATCAACAACTCTTTGTAAGCCTATATACTTGAAATCTTTTGAGAAGAACACATGCAATTATGTGGGAATCAACTTGCTGAAGACTCTCTCTGACTATTTTTATCAACCCTTATGTAGACAATTTGAAGTGACCTCTGATGAAGAAAAACCGATATACCCTACTTGAAACTGAAGTCAACTTCCCCACATTTGTATCTTAAGCTTGCACCTAATGATGGAAGAACGGTGTAGAGAATTTATGCTTCAAGCAAATCTCTAAGTACTCACTACCCAAACAAAGTATGAGACATTAACACCTCTTGCGATTATCCACACCGTCATATGCGTGTGACACTGAGTAAAACAAAGTAACTCCTAATAGTGATAGTTAACCAGGTCTTCAACCATCCACCTCGACTGCTGGTAACTAGATAAACCAAGTCTTCAACTCAAATTCTTAAGCCCGAGCAAGTTATCAAATAAGAACACGCCTTTGTGAAAGTCAACTTCAATCTCAAATAAGTGATAAATGATTACCTCCGAAGTAATCAACTTGTGTCAAATGTCCAACAATAGTCAATATCAACGTCTCGAGGAGTCACTGCTAAAGAATATGAGTAAGTCTAATTGGGGATTGAATCTGACTTATAACTCTCTCCCAATTAGTGCTCTCCCCTAAACCAACAATCTGTTTGATAAATGCCCAGATTAAGAAGAAGTCTTTAGATCGTTAAATGCAACACGTCTTTAGTCTTCTAACATGTAGCAGAAAATGTAGAACAGACTGTAGACTCGACCTTCTTCAAGATTGTGCAGTTGGGGAATAGATAGTTAACATCTTCAACTCTCACCAAAAAGCATCCCAATTAACTTACATCTTGCAAATCCCCTTAACTAAAATCTTTTCCAATCAAACAAGAACAGAAAGATGTTCATCAAGGAAATCAGCAATTAGGCCGCAACGAACACACAAGACGGTAACGCCAAACTACCAATCACATCAAACAAGAACAGAGAGATTGTTCGGAATCATCATGTTGATGTATACGTGAAGCATTAACCAGAAGCACTTTGTCGATGAACTCATCAATCCGAGTGAAGATGTCAACCAACGGCTCTTAGAAGAGAAAAACTCCATGTGAAGATGACTCGATAAGAAGAAGCTCGGTTCTTACATGAGTTTAGAGCCGTATGACCATTTATATTCTCAAATATCAATCAACAATGCAAAAAATTCACACATCTTCTCCCCCTCAAGAATTGCATACGGAGATGCCATTATTGATTAAACAAGTGAAAATCATCCAAATGTAGTCTATTCACACTTCTCTCCCGCAAAATTAGCACATGATGTCGCCATCGTCATTATAGTTGAGAAAGTGGAATCAGAAAACAATCAACAGTAGCCCGGTTCACTTGATGACTGAAGCGCATGGAAGAAGTATGAAGTATGTTGATGAGAATGGTCATAATAAGAAGATTTCTCTTCTTTCGAAGATAATGGGCACTGAAACGTACTCATTTATTTTCTTTAGAGTACGAGTCATGAACTGTTGTGAACAGACGTCATAAGAAGATTTCTCTTCTTTCAAAGATAATGCGCACTGAAACGTACACATTTCTTTTCTTTAGAGTACGAGGCATGAACTGTTTTGTTCATACGTCATTATCTCTCTCTTTTCAATCTCTTTTGGCTAAAACATGTAATCACCCCATTATCATTCAGTAGGCTCTTTGAAGTGACAGCTGATGGAGAAAACCCAGTATGATGAATTTGACCCTGAAGTAAACTACCCCGAACTCGTGACTTAAACTTGCACATATGTAACAAAGAGCGGTGCCGATTTCCATTAGCATCTCTAAGTACTCTCTATGTACTCTATACTCTTCAACCAACCAACCATCAAGTATAAGACGTACATTACCTCTTGAAAATCCACAATTGAATGTGACACTGAGCACTACAACGTAACTCCTTAAAGTGATAGTTATCTTGTGGTGGTAAGAGCCCAATTTCCCCAAGTGGTAAAAGAAAAGGTAAAAGACACCCAACAATAACTAGATTTCCAAGTCTTTGTTTTTGATAATAAGCTTGAACAAGGATCATGAAGAATCTTCATCCAACCATCCCCGATACCTTCAGATACTAAGTACACTCGCCCGTGATATTTCACTTCAACCTCAAATAAATAATACTGAATTAACGCCGTTGTCACATCTTCTGAACTGCTCAAATCTAGCCTCCTTTGATGTTTTAAGTGAACTCTGATAATGGTTTCATCCCGACCATGATTAAAAGCACGTAACCCCGTAAAACCAAGTAATAACCAAACTGCCATGAGGACAATCCAAACACACACCCAATTTATGAAGTACACCCTTTTATCCCTTCTTTGAAGTAGAAACCGTAGCACCAACATCAAATAAGATCCTGAAATACACTTTCCATTTCTCCAGAATGGTTCCATCAGTACGGGATTTTACAACTCTATGGTTTAAACCGAAAAATAGTTTCTTTCGCGGGATTTTACAAAACCAAGAAAAAACCGTAAGATAGATCCGGAAATGCACTTTACTATTACCAGGATGTTTCCATTGTCACGGGATTTTAGAAGTCTATGATTTAAACCGAGAAATAGGTTCTTTCGCGGGATTTTACAAAATCAAGACAAAACCGTAAACAATATCAGCTTGAATGTGTTATGACAACTTTGGTTTCAGTGAATATCTGTTTTAGGGGAACATGCAGCGGTTCATCAATGGTTCATTATCCAACATCAACAACATCATCAACCATTAAACACTTTGGTAGACACAACATTCACGAATTCTGTCGGCTATTATGGTGACCATATGGTGAAGTAAACCCGATATGCCAAACTTGATCATGAAGTAAAATTCCCCAGATTTGTTACTTAAACTTGTACTAATCCTGGTGAAAAAGAAACGTTGTACCCAATTGTACAAAACCTCTTGACAAATCCTCAACTGCGTGAGACACCGAAGTGATAGCTACGTTGTAGGTTAAGCGAGAAAGAATCACAACCGTAACTAAATAGCCAAGTCTTTATCACACTCAATAAACGCCCAGACAAGTCATCTTCGCGGAAAGGTAGAAAGAAAGAAGACGAAAATAATTAAACGCGCCCGGAAAACGTCACTTCAAATTCAAATAAGAGATACCGAACAAACAACCCCGTAGTCCACCTTGTATGAACATCAAATCAAGCCGAGACACAATATCCTCCGTGAATATATAAACCAAAGTATCAGGCCTCATAACCCATCAAATCTCATCATCACCCCAAATCATATCGACAAATCTATTCAATAAATCTCATCATTAAATCTCATCAATTAGTAGTCCATATTCAAGAATGATTATCAATAAAAATCCATGATTGAGACGCCCATCTGTCCATATCACATATCATCCAAATCATATAAAATCCAAATCTCTTCAGTAACGGCACTCATGTGGTTATCAAACGTACACATTCAAAATGAGACCTATGTGATATATCAACTTTGATCACACGATTATCACTTAGCAACTGTAACACATTCAAAATGAGACCTATGTGATATATCACTTAGCAGCTGTTGGGGCCCGAGTCTAGTAGTGACAACATACGGTTGGTTTATTATCCACATGTTGTTTTTTTTAACTCGGCCCAATCAATGATTATCGAGGCCCATAAAGTATTCACTTGATCCAGAATCATGTTGCCTCAACATTTCAGATATAAATCACAACATTGTACAAACCCTACCATATTCCTCCAAAACTGACGCCACCCATCTCAGATAACACATCTAATCTCTATCAAACCCTAAAATCTCTCAACTCAAACCCTAATCAAAACAGAACACCTCCCCTTATATCATATCCCAAATCGCAGCTTCTCTTATACATCATATCTTCTGGATCTCATCTCCTCTTGAACAAAAGGTAGATATCTTAAACCATATCACATAACGAAATCATATCTCCTTTCTATATACTTTCTTTCCAAGGTCGAATCTGAGGACAATCAATCATATGGCTCGCCACAGGGATGGTTTGAGCGACTTGTAACAGTCAAAGATGAATGCCACAGGGATGGTTAAGTTAATGACCGGCTTCAAGTTCTTGAGAGGGTCTAAGGTAGGTACTTTATTCATTGATAGTTAACAAGCGTGTTTCAATGATAATGCAACGAATCAAAGAAAGATGTAACATACTTGTTATAATCTTTACTTTAAATTCGAATAGTAACAAAAACATATTAGATCAATGATGAGTTAATTTCGAGAGATGGACCTTATATAGTCTAAATGATTCAATGGGTATCTTGAAATAAACTGAGATCACTTCTTTCAATAGATAACGTTTCTTGATTAATTCCTTTATAACGAATAAAAGATTTGTTTTAACACAATTGTTAAGAACACTTCTTTAATTTTTTCGGATATGGAAAGAAGTTTTTGATCAATGATGTAGTAACTCATTCGTAAATGCAAACCTTCAAGGTTTTGTTGTGTCTTAGTGATACCACGAAGAGGAAAGCTGAGATATTCTGTTTATGTTATGAGTCTTTGACAGATGGTTAGGATAGTATGGGATTAAATGGAGTTGGTTTTGTGATATCATTCGTTTTCTTATTTAATCCTTGGAATGATGATGTTATAAAACTGAGGTCGAGATGTTTTTGATACAAAGTATGTGTGGTCGTGGTCTGCATTCATTCTTCATCTCTTCTTTTCTGTCCAAGTCGCTAGCCAAAGTCATTGAGTCAAGTTGCTAATCAATTATTTTCAAAGCAAGTCGCTACTACTTTTTCCAAAGCAAGTCGCTACGACTTGTTAAGTAACAAGTCGCTAGGTCAAAAGTCAATTCGCTAGATAAGTCAAGTCGCTAGCCAAAGAATTTCAAGAACAAGTCGCTAACTAGTAAAGACTAGTCGCTAGCAAATCGTGACACATAACTCGCTACTACAATTTTACTTGACAAAAGTGCAAACCATACAAAATAAGTCGCTATTGACTTTATTTGACTCAATAGTCAAATAAGGAACAAGTCGCTATTTCTAGTACATCGTATCTGGACACTTTAGACAAGTCGCTAGCAAGAATATGAATGTTTACCGAAGAGTTTTCCGACCAATATTTCCGTTCAGCATCATACTTACCCATGAAAAAAACTGCATATTTAGCAAAATATTTGCCCTGAAAGACCATGAGAAACATACAGATTTACCACAAAGGACCATAAGAACAGATAATAAAACATACCACTTGACACTTTTGACCAATAAGGATGAATACAATATACTTGTTAAAGAATAGTTTACCCATAAAAAATAATCCGACCACACAAATACCCAAAACAGTTTCAACAAAGTATCAAAAGCACAAGAAAACAATCATCAAAACACAACAACCTTGGCTCTGGTACCAATTGTAGGATCGTTATATTTATTGTGTTGATGATTCGGGTGGTCTTGGATGATCAAAATACATGTTAGCCATTAGAGAGAGAAAGTTAGAGAGTTGGGTGTTTTCTTGGTAGAGAGTTACTTCACAAATTGTAGAATATTAGATTGAAAGCACCACCCCTTCCATGGATGGAATGGGTATTTATACTTACAAATACATGACCTCCTATCAGCCTGTGGATCAGGGATACAGTGGGTAAAGACCCGTCCTTCCTCCACGGTGTTACACTACGCTAAACTAAACTAATAACTAACTAATAAACTGATAAATAACGTAACTAACGACATGTCTACGAGCTAACTTATGCTAGATAATATTTGGGGTGACCGACTCTTCACTATGGAATTTTCTAATTCCTAACACAATCTTTAGTGTTGTTAGTATGTGGCAAAACTAAAATAAAACTTACTACTTAAAAATTTAGTATTGGCCTATTTGGAAATTGCTTTTTTCTTCGGCTTAATTGTTTTAATCGGCTTGAAATGAAACCCGTCTTGAGGGTGTTTGCACTAGAACACAAAGTCGATTTGGCTACACCCAATAAGTGTGACGATATACATATAGTCACACATGATATTTTGAGTGTGTGTGACTAAAGGTCGCGTGACTATAGGGTACCTACGGTCACATGTTTGAGTTAGTGTTCGTCTCTATTAAAAACCAATGACCAAAACCTTAACATGTGTGACTAATTAGGTATAAATTTAGTTAGATTAATCAGTATTAGTGACTGAAAACACTGTATAGTCACTCAAAGCATTTTTTTTTTATATTTAGTCACATAAAATTAAGCATAAAGTGGCCAAAAGTGTTAATAAGTGTGACCATATGATGTTTAAAGTGAAGTAAAAGTGTATTTTGTGTGACTATTGTTCATCCAATGGCCACATGAATTTTATATTTGTGTGGCCTTTTGTAATTTAGTCACATAAAGCATGTTTTTTTTTTTTTGTATATTTAGTCATATACAATTAAGCATAAGGTGACAAAAAGTGTTAATAAGTGTGACTATATGTTGTTTAAACTGAAGAAATGTGTATTTTGTGTGACTATTGTTCATCCAATGGCCACATGAATTTTATGTTTGTGTAGCCTTTTGTAATATTTAGTCACACAAAGCATTTTTGTTTTAGGTATTTAGTAACATACAACTAAGCATAAAGTGGCCAAAAATGTTAATAAGTGTGACCATATGCTGTTTAAAGTAAAGAAATGTATATTTTGTGTGACTATTGATCATCCAATTGCCACATGATTTTTTTGTGGCCTTTTGTAATATTTAGTCACACAACGAATTAAGCAAACAATGACCAAAAGTATTAATAAGTGTGACTATATGCATCTTTTAGTCACAAATAAGAAATCAATATATATCAAAACAAATTCAAATATATATCAAAACAAATTCAAATACAATAAAATTGGAATGTATATAACTGAACCAAATATAAATTTGTAATGTTGTACATAATAAAATTCTCAATAATTTAAGGACTTCTGACTCTTCTTCTTAGCTTGCCTTTGCATGGCATCACTAGAGACATAAACGTTTTTGCGCTCCGTTTGTAATTTAGGTGCAGTTTTGTTCTCACCAATCATTTGTATGGTACTTGGTGGTGTTTCCTGTAGGAAACAAAATCCGCGTGTATCAAACACTAAATTAAATATGAAGCAGTGCTAACTATATAAACCAATAGTACTAACTTATAACTAACAGTTGTAACTAATACATTAGCAGTATTAACTTCAAGCATTCTTAATATCTGAGCAGTCCTAACTTTGTACTAGCAGTACTAACTTTCACTAGCAGTACTAACTTTTGTACGTTGTAGTAAATACTTAGCACATTTCTTTGAAGTTCATGAGCAACACTAAATCCATCTGAGCAGTATTAACACAAACATGAGCAGTAGTAATTCAAACAACATCAAAGACTATTTTTAGCGACATGAAAGACTATTTTTCATTACTTTTTTTACTTATATATAATTATATATTTTAGTGTGTCACATGTTATTGTCTCTTTTGATGCTTAGAGACAGGACAACCCGGACTGAACCATTTATAAGTGAACGGGTCAAAATTTCCCCCTCTACAAACTTAATTTTCTTCTGTGTCAACGTGAGATAGCAAGAGAGAACTAACCGCATTAATAGATGCGATGGTCTTAATAATAAGATACAAAAGTGTTTGTATGTCAACCCGAACCAAACCGTTTTAACCCATTACCCGTCCTGCCAATCATGTCACATCTACTCATTTCCCTAAGTCCAACATAGTTATATAAACGATTTTAGAGTTAGGCGTCAAATGCACTACTCTTGAAATACTTACCTTGAGATCCTCCCAGATACTTTAGCAAGACTCCATCGTTTCCTAGCACGAATCCTTGTTTTTCATTGATAAACCTGCAGCAGAAGACACGAAAAAGTATCTTTAGCATGAAACATGTTTTTCTATGTAAGCAAGTCGAGTTGCACAGTTAAATCTCAAATGTACAGAAGTCAATCATTATCATGTTTAAGATTTAAAACAGTGTATAAACTCAATTTACTGAGTAAAGATTAGCAGCAATGTCATCAGCTGCTTTGTCACGACTCCATGACTTTCCACTATTGGTAGTTTTCAAAAGGATTCCACTTCCTCCAGCTGCCCATGCTTCATCCTGCATATTCAAATTTCCAAAATCTCAGTTACAGAAAAATACTAGTCGCCTAATATAATATCTACCTTGGAAGTTTGTTAAGAAAAAACACTAGGTGTAAGAAATGCTCTCAGCCAGGATTGTTGCGAACCAAGCAACAATTTTATTAGTTATTAGTTATTACCTGTGATTTGTAACCAAAATCAAGAATGCCAAAACCACGACTCTGAACTGGAATTTCTTCAAACTCCTCGGTTATCTGGGGGAGAAGTGTTCAGGTGGTTAAACAAAATTTCAATGAAATGAAAAAGGTTTATCTCAATCTGTTTTCTTATCTCAGCCTACTCTGGTTTATCAAATATGGTCATGCTTAAAAAAGAAGAACTGTATTCTGTATATTTATACGTATCCCTGTTCCTTTGCTAAGATATAGACCTCCACCACGTACAAGCAGCCACATGCTACTATCCGCTCTCCAACCCATATTTTGGATTCTTCTAGCAACTGCCATGTTGTGTGGTTGCCAGTAAGGCTACAAAGTTGCAAATTTACGATCACATGAGTTAGCCATGATAAACCCTCAATCTTTCACACATGAACATGGATGTATACTGACAGAAATACATCTATTACTATCACAGCTAAATAATGTGAAAATCTTTAACATATAAGAAAAGGGCCTTACCTGCCCTGGTTCCCAAGTGAAGTAAAAGTTACCACGGCTAGAAACAGCAACATAATTTCCTTCAGGTGAGCGATTCACACTATTGAAGGTGCATGTATAGTAACTAGCACCACTAATGCCACTAGAAATTGTTCTGAAATTCAGATAGAGTATTATAACCGTTAGTTTGACAACAATTTGACTTTATTCGAAGGTTAAAAACTATGAAATAATCATGTTAACTGAAGTAGAGGAAGAACAACTTAATTTCTAATAATCACTCGCACAATGCATCAAAGTTCAGCATCATTTGGTTCTACTTAAGCAACAGATGAAATACGATTTGTATAGATCACCTGTTAATAGTAGCTGAAACAGTTTCTTAAACAACGGCTTTCCAGTTGTAACCTTTGTTTGAAGTTATGTAGATTGCACCTTCATTAGTTACCATCTTTGCGCTATTTTCTCTAGTTGCCTTTATATAAACCTACCATAAAAATGTGTCCTTTTAGCTTTTATGAAAATGCTTTTACGAATTGCCACAAGAAAAAGGTGGAACCTATAAATACAATATAATACCATGTTTCTTGGGAGTTCAACACTTAACGGAATACGCTCCCAATTATCACCAGAGTCCGATATATGCAACAAAATTGCTGGTTTCCCATCAATCCACCCTTTTTTTCCCTTAAAAGTGATGACTCTAAAAGAGTTTGTCTTGTCCCCAACAGAAAACCTAACACAAATCACCATCCAAATGTTCCTCAAAATCAATCCAAGAAAAATAATCAAAGGTTAGTAGCTATACATGCTATTTGGGATTACTTTAGACTAGAGTACTTATTTGCTTAGGAGCAAGTAGAAACATGCTTATTGTAAGTTTTTATGATTCAACAATTTTAAGTAGAATCTCTCGGATTGCTTATTAAGACTTTAATTTTTTAGAATGCGGCCAATTGGAGTGAAACTCTAATAATTAACTAATTTAGGAGTAAAAGATCGATTTTAACAAATCTCAGGATGAAAAATCACTTATAAATTTATCAAAACTTGAACTATTACTCATGTCGGTGACTGATAAATTTATAGTTTCCTACATTGTGAAATTTCGGATCTTGGCTACTGAATATTCCCAAAGTTATCACGAACATGTAACAACTTATATTCGCTTCAAATATCTTCAGCTAATTAAAAAGTAAAAAAGTTAAGCAATCACTTCAAATATATATTCGCATCAATTGACATACATAAAACACCAAAAATTCAGCAAATAATAAATATCATTCACACCCATTGACATTGGAAACTAACATAGAATCCAGCTTATGGTTTGCAAGTTTATAAACACCAAAACATAAAATTAACCAATGAACACATCAAATTAAAGGTAAAGATGTACCTGACTTGTGAAGAAATTGACTTCAAATGGGGTTAGTTAGGGGTATTTGTTTCACATAGTGAGAGAAACATGGGGAGCAGGTTGTAGGCGGGTTAATGTGAAAATGAAAAAGAATTTTGAGGTGAGTGAAAAATGTATGGAGGGACAATTTGATTTTGGGAAAAAAAAATTGGGGCGGGACTTGTGAAAATGTGGAAAGGGAAATATAACTTTTGGAGAAAATTAAGTTAGGTGACCATATGTACTCGATTTTTTCTACACTTAAATAATGTGTGAAAAAACGTTTAGTGTGATCATATATGGCATTTGGTCACAGTGCTAGAAGTAAATGTGACTATACACATTAGCTTTTGGCAAGCTAACACAAACTAAAGTTTAAACACACATATTAAGTTATGTGACCATATGTACTGGATTTTGGCTACACTTAAATAATGTGTGACAAAACGTTTAATGTGACTATATATGACATTTGGTCACAGTGTTCAAGTGTGTGGCATATATTTGTCACTGTTTATATGTATATCGTGACTAATGTTTCAACCTTACTTTTCATTTGTCACACGTTCCAAATTCATATGTGGCTAAATAATTAGCAAAAGATAGCAATCACTCTTAAAAAATGTGTGACAAAACTTGACATTATGATTTAGACACATAAAAAATTACTTCATGTGACTAATACTTCAAGTTTACTTGTATTTGTCACGCGTTCCAAATTCATATGTGGCTAAATAATCAGAAACAAAATTACCAGTTACCTTTAGCCACATAATGTTCGATTGTGTGGCAATACATTTCTAATGGTCACACGATCAAAATTTTCATGCGTGGCTAATTAGTAAATGTTATCTATTTTTGTACCTTTAGCCACATAAATATGTGAATGTGTGGCCGTTTCATTTTGCCCATGTGTGACCAAATTCCATTTTTATACTGGTGTTGTCTTCCTTTATTTTGTGCGTACCAAGCCACCAAAAAGCTCGTAAGAGTGGAATGGTTTCGAGTCTCCACTCGAGTCTAGTTATACCCGAAAAACACGTATCCATAATCTGTATGTGTCCCCAACATGTGCATTGCTTATATGCCTTGACCCCTAGTTTCGTTCATTAAAAGTTATGTTTATTGTTGTCTTCGGTGTGCCAAGGGAACCCCAAGAGGTGTTGGTTTTGTTACCCGCGTCCAACTCAAGACCACGAGTGTGGTCGTGAGAGTCTTGAGTGACTGTTTTTACCAAACCAAATGAGGTCTAAAGTTCTCATGTCAACTTGTGGTTTGTAAGGCTTAAGTCAAATGAGTCCCACCAAACATAAACACAAAACCGCTAAAATTGCTTTGCTGAACTCGTTGATAAGGTTGGTAGTCCTTGGGCCCAATTCCAGTCTGAAGGGTGTGTCATGTGGTTATCAGCATAGGCTGCGAAGCCCATTGAATTTCCATTAGGTAGCGCTAGGTTCTATAGCCCCAGGGCGTATATTGTTTCGCGACAACCCACGACTCATTTTCTACTTTGTTCGACTCGTCACCCGTGACGCACAATATCGCACACGATTCTTTAAAACTATCAAGTATTGTTAAAGAGACACGAATAAAATTTTACACATAAGCAAAGTTTCAAAAACAAATAAAATGAGTATATCTTACTACTTACAACTGGATTATAAAACCGACATACTTCTAAACATAAACTCGTGAATGTACCCTTTCGATTTCTAAAACCGGGTATTTAATTTGGTGAAATATAACGTACAACTTTTGACGAATAAATAAAATACACAAACATATCTATTACCTTACAATAACAAATGAAATGCAAGTTAAGTCATACATAAATTTTGATTTTAACAATTGGGAGCTATAACTCCCAGGGATGATTTTTATACTTTTTAAACGGTGTATGATACAAATTTGTGATGTCATTTGCAAACAATACTTTTAATATTTAACTAAACTTTTGACAATTTTTCCCCCAAACAAACTAAGAGACTGTTTCTTTTTTCTGTTAATAAATCTTAATGAGGAGATAGTGGTGGGGCCACACATATAATATGTTTGTTTTTCTGTTAAATGGTCTATAAAACCGACATACTTCTAAACATAAACTCGTGAACGTACCATTTCGATTTCTAAAACTGGGTATTTAATTTGGTGAAATATAACGTACAACTTTTGATGAATAAATAAAATACACAAACATATCTATTACCTTACAATAACAAATGAAATGCAAGTTAAGTCATACATAAATTTTGATTTTAACAATTGGGAGCTATAACTCCCAGGGATGATTTGCATACTTTTTAAACGGTGCATGATACAAATTTGTGATGTCATTTGCAAACATTACTTTTAATATTTAACTAAACTTTTGACAATTTTTCGCCGCAAACAAACTAAGAGGCTGTTTCTTTTTTCTGTTAGAGCATGTCCAACGTTAACGCCCCAACGGCGTTGAAGACGAAATTAACGGCGTTAAGCCGTTATTACCCTTGGACCTCCGGCGTTATTTCGGCGTTAGGCCCCGGGCGTTACAGGGCTAACGCCCGTTATTTGGTTTTCTTTTTTTTCTTTTTTTTTTCTTTTCTTTTTTCATTTATGCCCCTAAATGAGGGGTTGTTTTTGTAAATTGTTGAGAATGTTATTGATGTTATTGGGATGTTATGGTTGTGGGTGTTTTTTGGGGATATTAATGTTAAATGTTAAAGCTGATGTGACGCTGACGTGGACGGTGTTATTGGTGTTATAGTGTTATGGTTGGGCATGCTCTTAATGAATCTTAATGGGGAGATATGGTGGGGCCACACATATAATATATTTCTTTTTCTGTTAAATGGTTTATATGGAGAGAGGAATCAAATGGTACTCCTCCCCATTAAGACTCATTAACAGAAAGGGGCCCTCACACTTAATCCAAAAAAAAAAAAAAAAAAAAAAAAAGCCCTATACACCCAAGTCATGCCCAATTAGAAACAAATATAATTCTTGAAAACATATTACATTTTTCAATAATAACTAGAACGATTATGTCGGCACTTACACTATATTTCTAAGTATCAATTTGAATTAAACTAACTTAGTACTTAACCATTCTTGTAAAATAAATACAGTTAATTTAATCAAAAGACATGAAAATATATATGTACATATCTCTTTCGTTCAAACCGTATATGTTCTATAACATATGTACTATACACATCGTCATTCGGTTATATCAAACTAAAGCCTCGTTCACCCTTAACATACTTTCTGCGTTACACTCCATAGGCCAATACACTCAAACTTTTGAAAACTATTTAAACCTAAGTGCTGCCACACCAGCAACCACAACACAAACACTTGAAAACTATTAAACTTCCTCGAGTCTTAAACATGAATTAAAGACTAAACTTGCCGTACTAAATTAGGTTGCGTGTCGAAGCCGCTCACTATCACTACTTGATTTATTTCACTTCATACTGCTAATTGCTAAGGTGAGTTTCATAGCCCCTACTTTTACCTGTTTTCATAACTGTTTTGGGGAGAATACATGCTCGTTTTTACTTAAACTCAATGCTCATTTTATCTAAACAAGTGAATTGTTTACTCAAACTGTGCTGATTGAATGATATAATTGATTTAGTTATTCGAATGTATTATGTGTTTACTTGCCAACTACTTGATTACTCTCAAATGATTACAAGTGTAAAGTTATTGCTTGCTTTTACATATGGACACAAATAATTGAAACTGTTATGCTTACATAACCAAATGAACTGGTTGCATGACCGAATGAACTGGTCACACCTGCTATGTACATACATAACCGAGTGAACTGGTCACATAACCAAGTGAACTGGTAACATGACCGAGTGAAATGGTCACATAACCGAATGAATAAATATTAAATCTTTTGGTCCACACAGCTTTTACAAACTAAAACCTATGAACTCACCAACCTTGTATTGATACTTTTTAGCATGTATTTTCAGGTTATAATGCGATAGCATAACTTTGCAGGCGCAAGGCAAGGGCATAGCATGGTCATAGATTATTCTGATAAACATAAATAGGGACCACTTTATTATGTGCATGTATTTCCGCACTAAACAAATGATGTAAACTTGTTTTTACTACAATGAATGAAAATTTTTAAAGAAAATTAATTGTTCTATACTTGTGTTGTGATATCAATTTAGTAACAGCCAAGGCTTGTATGCTTCCGTTGTTTCATTTTTGGGGGTGTTACATTAACCTTAATGGACCCTAAGCTCACAAACCGGGATTGGGCTGACTATACTACAATCTCATACTCCACACAGTCCGAGCGGCGTGAAAGTTTGAGACTGAAGGAAAAAAACACTAAAAAAAACTTATAGGCAATTTGCTGATGAAGCATTCGATTGCAAGCGAATAAAGTCTCCAAGATCTTCACCCATTTTGATAATGTAGCTGCAGAAGTTTGCTTTGATTGTTTTTCTTTTTAAATAAAAATGAAAGGTAGAAGGAATAAGAGATAAACCAAAGCTAGAAAGAAAGGATAAGATTATGATCGGATATAGGAAAGAAAAGATAACAAAAGGACTAATCGACTATTAAGAAAAGATTTTGTTGTTGAATGCAAGATTTTTTATTTTTGATTGTTCTAACCATTTACATTAAAGACAATAATAAAAATACTTCTTTTATTATTTATTTCTAATTGTTTTGTGGCGTGAAAGAACAACAACCACAACACGAAAAGATCTTTTACAAACAAAAACAAAAATAAACAAGTACAGTGAATAAGAACGAAGAAGAAAGAAAATGTAGAAAATAATGATGTACCACACCTAACTCTTTTGGTTTGGTTTGGCACCTAGCAATTGAAGAGTAGAAAAGAAAAGAAATAGCCGTAATTAGGGTTTTGGCATAAACTAAAAAGACAAGTGAAAAGATAAAGATTTTAGAGAAGGTTTGATGGGATGGCTAAAGACGGCAGCACACAATGGCCGACTAGGTCTGAAGATTAAACCCATGTTATCATGTTAGATAATAAAAACTACGTGAGTTTATTAATAATCAATATTTATAGATTACAATGTAGCATAATCTTAACTTTAATGAACTCAAATTCACAATAAAACTTGTACTATATTTATCGTTTAATACATATACTATTATGTACCCGCCCCATAAATAGTAATGAATTGCGACATGCACGTACTTTGATATTTAAAAAGAGTTATACTATTAGTACCTCATACCCCTCCCGCCCAGGTACACGCTTTATTTATAAGACAAGACAATTTTTATCATTTTTCGTTTTATATATTTTTTATTTTACTGGTTTTAACTTGTCAAACTTTATATTTTATGTTTCGTCTTTTTTTCGACAATTTTACTTATTTTATTAACAGGTTAAGACATATGTTTATGGTTTTCTGCTCCGTGTTTTTTGTGTTTTTCACGTTTTAACTTGTCAAACTTTATATTTTTTGTTCTGTATTTTTATTTCGAGTTTTTATAATAAAACAAAATTATTAAAAAAAAAAAAAAAAATACTTGAAATTTAGGGGTACCAATAAACAAAGCCATTTAAAAATGGGATATGTTATACGAACCTTCCTTATGAGTTAACCGTACCGCGAAACACATAATAAAATATTGTAATGCACATTGTACAACTTTTCGATGCGTGCAATGATTGGAAACCCCTTATAGAGGGGTTCGTAACTGCCCCTATAAAATTATGGCTGGTGAATAAATGCGTGTGTTAATTTCTGTGTCTGTACTTGGCTATTACGAGTATTAAATACTTAAAATAGACATACCAAAAATCCCTATCCACCTATAGAGCAAGCACATGTCGACTAGTATATCTTTATCGAAGCACTTGGTGCTAGTTCATGGACTATCTCATGGAGCATGGTGTTGGTACAAAGTTGTGAGCCACCTAAGATCCGCTGGCTACCGCGTGACAGCAGTCGACCTTGGTGGTTCTGGGGTGCACCCAAGTAGGTTAGAGGATATAGCCACCTTTTCAGACTACATACAGCCATTGTTTCAACTTCATGAGTCGTTGTCTGCTGACGAGAGAGTGGTGTTGGTGGGACACAGCTATGGGGGACTTGCTATTGCTCTAGCCATGGAGAGGTTTTCACACATTGTATCGGCTGCGGTTTTCATATCCGCTTATATGCCGAATTCTAGGGACCCTCCGGCATTGCAAATGAAACAGGTATATATAATGCTCATATCATTTTGAGATCAACATGATCAGTTAGAATAACCAAATAACCTTTTAAAACGACCATCGTTGGTATATAAAGACAGTTTCTTATTACGTAATATAAAATGACTAGTTATGTTGATCTTAAAAAAGAATCACCATCGATCTCCTATATACGTAGTACATGATTACATGTATTCTGGCAACTTAACGGCAAATATTACAAGATATGATATGTTTGTAGTTTATTTATTAAAATGAACTCTGTGCGTTAGCAACTTAATTACAAATATTTCAAAGTATGATATGTTTGCAGTATATCAACATGATATTAGAAAAGATGATAGTTCCTCACCCTTGCATGATTTAACTAACCTCCTACATAACAAAACCTCCAATTTCGTTTTGAAGTACTTCAAGAATTTGAAACCGGAAATGTTTATGGATTGCAACTTCACGTTTAAGAACGGGTTGCCTGCATCAGCCGAACTAGGTGGTAATTACATAGGCACCATGATGTATCAGAATTGCCAACCGGAGGTACGTTCTACTCTTGAATCTTACTGCTAAGATTTTACGAGAAATTGGATTTTAGTGCATATGAGACAAGCATGGGAAATAAAAATGTGTGGCTGGGAACCACATGCTGACTAGAACTATCTTACTCTAATTTGACTATATATTTCAGTACGTACATTTTATCTATAAATACTTAAAATAGACATACCAAAAATGATATAATCAATGTATTTATAAAAAAAGCTTTAATAGGTATTGAGTTAATTTAACCTTGTATTCATTAAAATGGGTTAATTAGTTTACAAAATCACAGATAAAGTTTCGTTTATCCGTTCTTTCTTTAGATTAGAAACTAGCTAGGCCCACAAAAACAATGTAACCCAACAGACAACGGCAAACATGAGCGACGTACTTGGATCGAATTGGACTCTTGTGATGTTATTTCATACGTCTAATTGTCTGTCATAAATTACTGGGGAAACGTAATAAACCTTATAATTCTTTCCCTCCCTCATTTTATGGTAACAAACTCTCAGTTTTTTGGATTGATTGACGTACGTATACTCGGAAATTATGAAAGCTTGCTACCCAAAGTAGTACACAAAACTTACAATTTATCAATTCTTATAACTTGTGAAAATAGGATGCCTTACATTGAACCCAAACAAAGTTAATTACCGCGTATTTCCAAAAGAATTGTAGAATTTACTACTTACATTATTGTATACTAGACGAATATTCACGCAAAACGACGACGTATAGCGGTAAATAAATATACTTGCGAACTTGTGGTGCTGACATGTCTTCATCATCATCATTATTATCATCCGAGATGATAATAATATCATCCAAGATGATAATAATATCATCCAAGTTCCAGTTTGACAAATTGAGATTGTAAAATGTATTAAGATGAGGAGAAGTAGAGTTTGTTTGTTTGTTTGTTTTTTTGTTTTTTTTTTCATCATCATTAACAACCTTGTGGTTGGTAATAACAGAGCAAATAGTAAAATTTGCCATTTAAAGAGAGTGTCACTCATAGTTGTCAGGATCACGATCTTGATCTTAGGATTTTACGATTTTAAAATTCTACGAAGGAAAAACGATCTGAATCATACGTGGGATCTTAGAAAGCTTGAGATCTTACATAATCCCGATCTTTACCGTAGGACCTTAAGATCTAATACGATATGATCTTACGTTTCTCGAACGTCAAATTAAAAAAACTACAGAGTTATGGATTATCTTTTAATAGAATTAAGAAAAACAACATGTGATTCTTGATAAACATTTATATTTATAATTTAAGACAACATTTTCATGAAATATTCATATAATTTTTTATTTATAATATATATTAATTTGTAGATTTGAATAATATTACAAAGATTATTAAAAAAACATTGTAGTAGGATCTTAGGATCTCGATCCGATCTTACGATCATGATCTTGCAAAGACGAAAACGATCCTAGATAAGATCCCGATCTTAAAAGCCTTGGTGTCACTTATACATGTTTTGTAAGGGATATATTAGGCATTACACATTTTTTTTTTTTTTTTTTTTTTTTTTTTTGGACAACGATTATGGGATCACCCAAGGGGGACTAAACCACCCGCGCGTTCATCTCCCGTTTTCGCCCATCGAAAGCAGTGATAAATACCCGCCCCCATCACTGCCCGGGAGGAAACCTTGAAACCGATCCAAGGGCACGGCCAAGTAAAACCCCCCATCCCTTTACCCCCACGAAGGAAGGGTGCCCCGGGTGATTCCGATTGGGCAGGATAGGATTGCAATAAATGTTGCACCCAGACGGAGTCGAACTCCTGACCTCAAGTGTGTTAGAGGCAGGCCACTACCGCTGGGCCACAACTGCTTTAAGAATGCATATGCATACATTATAAGTAGCAGAGATTTTCCCTCAAACTTTCTTTAATTTTATGCTTTAACATTAAAATATTTCATAACAATTAGTTTCGAGAAAGACATAAATAATAATAGTGAAACCAATGTGCAACGATGTGTAGGCACACAAAACTACCTTTCATAGTTTCATAAGGCTATGCACAATGGCGACCTAGTTCGTCGGTGCCACATCAGCTTTCTCTCTCCGACGACCCGACGACGACCTAGTTGCCACAGTGGTGACTTGAGATTTTTTTTTTTTTTTTTTTTTTTTATTATTATTTTTTTTAATAATTCTTATAAATTATCTATATCAAAGAAAGCTTATATTTTAAATAGTTTATTTTTTTTTAAATAAGCATTTAAAAAAAAAAAAAAATTAGCCCATTTCTGACTATTTGAAACTATTTTTTGTGATATGCCTAAATTTAACTACACCTCCAATAAATTTTAGTGGCAAGAAAAGCAGAATACGCAACAGTAATAACTAAATAAATACTCCAACCCAACCTTTCTTTAACGTGTATCCTTCATCTTCTTCATCAATTTCTTCCTCATTTTCTTCTTCATCATTTCCACTCCAAATTTTTATAAAAATCTGTAAATACAAACACATAAATCTGTACATAATTTTATAAAAAGGGTAAAGTTTGAGCTTGCACACTCGGTTGTGTGCTCAACCGAGTTGTGTTTCCCTCTCTCCCCAACCGACGCCAACCGAAGCCTCCACACCGGCTCAACCTTGCTCGACCGAAGCATGCAACCGACGGCAACCGGCTCCACTGCGCATAGCCTAACAATCACAATGATATTTATATGATGACACAAGAAAAGTTTTCAAAGTACAGATGCTAAGACATAAGATCTGGTTCTCTGAGTTTGTTTGCTTATAAGTGGAGTCTAATATTATGACTCCAACAAAACTATTTCTTTCTTAGTTCAAAATTCATTTACTAGTGATCTTCAGATCATAAATATATCACTTTTATTAGTTATGTACATTGATCTAGTTGTACTTAAAGCGGGTATTTTCCTTTAGGGCTAATGGCATGATAATATATCATAGTTGTCATGAATTTCTTTTATATGTATCGAACAAAACTTTTTTTTATTTTATGTATTAAACATGATTTTATTGTATTTTTTTGTTTATTTTATGACAATTATTATATATATAGTAACAAAAAAATGAGGGACAAAATGATCACAAAATATACAAAAAATACAATAAAATTAAGTTAGTATATAGAATAGCAAAAACTTTTGTTCAATACTCCGTACATAAGAAAAAATTTATGACAGCTATGATACATTTAAAGTTAATTAGCCCAAACTAGATAACCTGTATATACGGACTAGCTCTTCAAAGTTCCTTGCACATATTAATCTGGTTAATTTACATACCATATAGTCAATTTTTTTATTTTTTATTTTTTATAGTATTAACCAATAACTATTTCTCCTCAGACCCATTTAAAGGAGGTGGGGACATTACTTATTATACTAAAAAGCAGGAATGGGTTTTGCAAATTCATGCATTTAACATTAATAAAGTAAGTCCTTTAACATTAATAATCTTTCGCAACTTGGCAAAAACAACCCTTGAAGTTTAAGTGTCGCTGCAAAGTAAGTCCTTTAAGCAATCCCGCTGCATCGCGCGGGTTTTCCAACACTCGTTGGATAATATATACCATATCGGGTTCATTTTGATGGGTCCTAAACTAGAATAGGTCTTGGGTCCCCCACTCTCCCTGGACAAAATCATGTCTGTCGACAAAATTTGTCGCAATGCTCATTATTGTCCATTAATTTTTAGATATTTGATCGTTTATACATCTCTAACTGGCTTGATGTAGGACTTGGCATTGGCGACGATGTTGATAAGACCAAGTGCGTTTTACTTGGAGGACATGAGTAAGGATTCTCTTGTAACTAAAGAAAAATACGGATCAATTAGTAGGGTTTATATTGTATGCGAAGGAGATCAAGTCATGGACGAAGAATTTCAAAGATTTGTCATAAAAGATAGTCCTCCAAACGAAGTGAAATCTTTTCCGGGAGCTGGTCATATGATCATGTTGTCAAAAGCCAAAGATCTTACCGCTTATTTGCAGGAAATAGTTTCCAGATACCCATGAGTAGTTAGTACATAAACGATGATCCTACAATAAATGCAAGCGGTTGTATAGTAAATGTATTATGTATTTGTGTTCGTGTATGTTTTAATTCAACATTTTTACGTCCTTTAAATTTAATTAATGAACTTGGAAACTTGCTAGTTAAGTACAGAATTTGTTCACCAATGCATGTGATGATCGTAGGTGCGCGCGAGAGGTTTGTTTTGGTTATGTAATCGATTGTCTGCTTCTCAGAAACTACAAACCGGGTTTCTTTTAAAGTTCTCCAAGTTAAATGGCAAACACATCTTTAACTAATGATTCGATCTAAAGAAGAAACTAGAAGCTAAACTTCTTTTTCGTGTTGAACTTAATATATAATACTATGATAGGAAAGTGATATAGATATATTTTGGAGTACGTTCATGTACGTTCGATGGCTAAAAGCCTAAAACAATTTAGTCATCAAGTAATTAAACTTTAAATAGAATCAAATAAGTGTTGGTGAACATTTTTCAAGCCAAAAAAGTGTATAGTTTCCATTA
Source organism: Chrysanthemum seticuspe (assembly GCA_019973895.1). Classification (NCBI taxonomy): domain Eukaryota; kingdom Viridiplantae; phylum Streptophyta; class Magnoliopsida; order Asterales; family Asteraceae; genus Chrysanthemum; species Chrysanthemum seticuspe. The sequence goes on along the minus strand of BPTQ01000002.1, from coordinate 218,160,609 downwards.
TGAAGTTGAATTTTACGATCTGACATTTCAAGGCACGTCATCCGATTTGTGTCTCTTGTGATGCTCGTTGGACCACTTGGTGACATAAATTGTCAAGGTCTTATCAGACGCTTGGTTTAACGAAAATGATGATGTTTTAATCTATCACTTAGAAAAACAATATATAATTGTTGGAGTTTAAGAATCATAACAATTAAATAATAAATATATTATTATCAAAAGCACGTAGCGGAAGCATATAAATCAATACATATAAATTAATTAACCGAAAATAAAAAAACACTTAACTTTTAGCAATTCTAAGCAAACAACGATCAAATCAAGTTATAAACCCTAATCAGGGTTTATGTATGAATCGACTAAGGGGTAGTCGAATGCTTCTTTACTAAAAATTCAAAATAGGATTTCTCTATGGTTGCTCACACTACACGTCAAGAAAGAACACTAGAATGCTAGTGCTTAATACACGATTAAACATCACAACAACTAGGGTTTGATGTTATTGTTTATACACGATCGAAACAAATCCGTATGAATTTTAGTGCTATTGATCGAATAAAGAGAAAACCATCATGCGTGGAAAAACACTTTGCATGCACTGTAAAAGTATATGTGGTATGTATCATGCATGCCATATAAACGAATGTGGTATATATCATGCATGCTTAATGGTTTTGTTTTCACTTTGTCGATCACAGAAAAACAAAAAACAATCTTTTGGTTTAGAGTATTGAATTGCATCGTGTGATATAATGAGTTAAGGGTGTTTAAATAGCCTTCAAACTGCTCTCCGTTTAAGTCTAACACCTTCTTAAGTTTCACAAAAACGACACTCTAACCCCTTTCCTTTTCCTTGTTCGATCATTTAAACGAGTGTGGAAACCCGCGCGATGCAGCGGGATTGGCTTAAAAGGACTTACTTTGTAGCGACACTTAAATCTTAGGGACTAATTTTGCCAGGTTGCTATAGTTAGCAATTAATGCTACAGGACTTACCTTGCAACGTCGCTTAAACCTTAGGGACTATTTTTGTCAGATTGCTATAGATTGCAATTAATGATGCAGGACTTATTTTGCAGCGCCACTTGAACCTCAGGGACTATTTTTGCCAACTTGCGAAAGTTAGCAATTAATGTTGAGTGAATATGCTTTTGACAAATGGCGTGTGAAGAGGTAATGCCCCGCTCAATAGTATATATGATAATATTTCATGTATTATTATTTAATATAATTAATACATTTAATATATTAATTACATTAAATAAAATGTTCTTTAAATGTAAACGTGTGTGCCCTCAATAGACTCGAGTTCAAAACCGGACATACATATATAAAATATGTTTACAATCCAACAGCTCCCACTAGGACATATTTTAATAAACGTAATGACATTGGTTAACGTATAGCAACACGCCAATTCTCCTAGAACAACTAGAGTATGGTTTCACGAAACACAATTAATGATTCACCATTATACTTATCCATTTGTTTCTAATACCATGTTAAATATGAATATGGATCTTAGTCATTTCATAATTTAACTATTTTGTTTCTCGTTTCATCGATTGATCAAGATTATCAAAATCGTCGGGATGTATTTAAGATCTCTTTTGGGTGTGGCCACACATACATCTGATCAACCCCACGAGGGGCTCAGTAGTATTATACTTCAAAATAAATTTGAATGAACAAATTCCTTTTTGACTACAAGCAAAACCCATGAGTTTTGCAACACTTCTGAAAATAGCCCTTATAAATACCAGTTACGGATAGCGTTAGACTATTTTATAAAAATGTTCTACACCCATGACAGTTTCCTGGTATCTCAAGTCTGAGGATAAATATTCATGATTTACTTAATGACAAAGATTAGAGGTGGCAAAATGTGCCCAAAATCAAAAAGATGGGCTAAATGGGCACATTTTTAAAAGATTTGGGCACATTTAGCCCCTTCTTTTTTTTGAAATGGGCACATATAGCCCATTGAAAACTTAAATGGGCACTAACGGGCACATTTTTTTTTCTCAATTGTAGAACATTACGATCGTTTTAAAGAATTTTTTTTTACATAATATATTTAAGTTTTATAATATAAATAAGATATTACGTTTAAGGAATTTATTTCGTCGTTTTAGGTATTTTATTAAGCGATTTGTAAAACATGTGCCCGTTTGGCCCGTGCCCTATTTAGCCCGTGCCCGTTTAAGCCCGTGCCCATTATAGCCCGTACTCGTTTTAGCCCGTGCCCGTGCCCGCCCGGCCCGCCCGTTTTGCCACCTCTAACAAAGATCCATAAAGTATAATCATGTTGGTTGGGGTAAGTCTTATATTCAATTCATTGAATATCATGTGAATTTGGCATGTTCACGCATCAATATACATAAGTATATTCTACCAAAACTCATATTTGTCTTAATTCAATGATATTCCCATATCATTGATTGACAACGGACTATTAATAATAACACAAGTTATTCATGAGTTTAAACATGCAAATATAGGATACAATCTATTATTAATTATAACAAACGTACCAAGTACTTTAATTCATTATAAATAATAATTGTTTAATATCCCTTATCCAAATACTAAATAGATCAATGCATGACAATTCTAGTTAATCAATTATGTCTCAAATCATGACAATCATACTTGTTGACAAGGCATACATCCAACTAACTTTGATCTATTGAAATTTTGAGAATACTTATTTCAAGAATTCAATTAATGAAGTTCTTATATGTATGCATTCATGCATACATCCAACTAACTTTGATCTATTGGAATTTTGAGAATACTTATTCAACCACCAATTTATGACAATCAACTTTCAAACCTTTTAAAGTTTAAAGTGTTCTTATTCTTTAATGTATAAAGTAACTATGCTCTTAGTTGAGCACAACTAGTCAACATGATCATTATCAAGGATAAAATCTTACATGACTAGTGAGTGTCATCTCAATTAAGGCATCATCATTGTATACAAACAATAATATGCTCCTTTAAACATCCGTAAACTTTGAACAGTTATTGTGTAATATTTGATACCTTCCAAAACTTCAAGTTTGTTGGCTATGTCAATTACGCAACAATTGTCGTATGCACATCCATAGAACCTAGGAAACAGCTCCTAGCTATGGAATGTAATTCTAAATCCAAACATATTCTACACTCGTTAATAACTTTTAATTAGAAGTCAATGTTGTAAAATCATCTTGCATTCAAGCATGATACAAAAATTTATCGATATAACATGATGTACATGAAAAATCCTTCAGTCAGACTCAGATTTCATTCATGTTCAATCTTATTAAAAGATATGTATTCATTTTCCAAATGATATATTGTAACACCCCCAAAATTTCACAGCGGAAGCGTTCGGATCATGGGGTGCTACTAAATCAATAATCACAACACAAGGTAATAAAGAATGGAAACTCTATTCCATTTTGAAAATATAGAATAATTTAAGAAAATAGTTTTACATCATTGTTTCAAAGTGCGGAAGTAAAGCCCATAAAAACATATGTTGTCCCATTAAAAGTTGTATTAGATTTGCTTGAAAACACTTCGGATGCCAGTCTTCAACGAATGCCTTGCCATTGCCCACGCCAATAAGTAAACCTGAGAAAAACATACTAAAATGTCAACACAAAGGTTGGTGAGTTCATATGTATAAATTTAAGAAATCAAGTTGGACCACAGTTGCACATATAGCATCTCCGTGAATGACACTATATGCAAAAAGGCTATTACGCTAGTACCAAGTTCATGCGGCCGAAACTACGACAGTGTGCATGCATCTAGAAGCATGATAAATAAAAGCCCAACAAGTGTATTTCCAGTACACTCAATAAATACGATATGTTATACGCCCGACGTTTGCCTATCCAGTCAAACTCGAACGGGGGTGTCATCCCCAATAGATCTATTCATAACAATCGCGCCTCCCCAAAGGGAACTAACGGTAGCATAGTTGGGATTCAAGGTTGTTTCACGTAATAGTGTTTTCAGTTTTAGGTCCGAAAAGAGTTTTGCATGTTTCTCACCCCAAAGTTTTATAAAACAAGTAAATAAGAGTAAAAGTGGGGCTATAAACTCACCTTAGCAGTAGTGAATAAGCACAAAGAGATCAAGTGTGATATAGCGGTGGCTCCTACCCGGAACCTAAGAACGAGATGGCAAGTCTCAGAATAATGATAAACATTTGGTTCACGACCAAGATGATAGAGTATTGAATATACAATTCAATAGAGCGTTGTTAGCGTTGATTTATAAATATGACGATATTACCAAGAGTTTAGTTTATTTACTTTAAGGTGTGTCGATAGCGAATAATGTTTTCATATATTAATTTACTTATAAATATATATAGGTTTAGTTAATTATCGTCTTAATAATTCTCGTTATGAACTCTAGGTCGTCAAAATACTTGTTTTTATAAAGTTATTTTCAGAGGAAATAGTCTAAGTATTAAGTTTCTAACGAAAATTCGGCATGACCCATTCGTTTATTCTTACTTTACGAATTTCACCTATCACATTTCTAATGGTTCAAAAACTATTTATAAAAGAACGTATTTTTAGTTAATAGTGGTCTTTTTGTAAAAGTATAGTTTTAGTCGTAAGTTCAAAATAATACTCTTAATAAGACTAATGTCTAATTATTTGAAAACTATGATTATTAAATTACCCCTTTTTAAATAAATAAACAAATAAAAGTTACAAGATTATTTACCATAGTTGAAGGGTTTATACTGCCAATTACAAAAACTTGAGGGATATGTTTTGTAAATTAGATTAAGTGACAACATTTTTGTTATGCATACATGCACATGGTGGTACAAATCATATTGTCCCATCCCATAAATCTCATTTTATTTAATGTTTAATATTAATATTAAATTTGTTGTATCATCATCTTCTACATGGAAATATATATGAAATTCATTTAACCCATATGAATATTGTTTTATCTAGTAGAGTCTCTAACAAAATATGTTGAAGTGCAAAGTATCAAGTTTTTACCTTGATGTCTTTTCAAGACTGAAGCGAAAGCTAAGCCGTCAAAACGGTAAAGGTTTGTCGGAAAAATGATGGTGCACAACTCGTCAAACACCCATACAAAACTCGTTGGAGACCGGAGCTCTCACCGGATAAACAAGGATACAAACGATAGTTGTTTACTATCGTGAAGGTTATAAAAGGGAATGACAGAAAGACACAAGTTTCAAGTGGAATGACGTTTAAGCGTTAGCTAAACTCACCGTGGCTTGACCGAAGATGAGAGTGAGTGAGAGTTGAGAATGCATGCGTTTGTGTTTGAGAGTGAGTTGTGAGGAGTGATGCAAGGGAGGGTGGTTTTTGTAGAGAAAGCTTAGCATGGCATGTGTTTGGTTTTTGAGTGAGCTCAACATGGCTGCTACAAACAAGGGCATGCCTTGGACGTACGTTTAATGGCAGCCAATGATGGCTTGTTTTTGCTTGTGTACCTCGTGATGTTCACATGGTTCGATCAGATTATCAAGGAGGCAAGGAAGGAAAGTTTTGACCAACAATATTAAAGTGTCATTTATTGTGTGTCTACGTTGGGTTAAGATACAAGCTATATTGGTTATGTCATGTATTCACGTGGGATCACAGAAAACGGGGGGGGGGGGGGGGGGGGACCAAGTTCTGAATTTTACTTGTTAATTATTTTTACAAATTGATGGTAAAGGGTGCGCTTGACTAGTCTCTGTCACCATTTGTCCAAGGTGACTTGTTTTGTTTTGAATTGCTTGTGTGTTTCGCATGGTCACAGAATACCAAGAACTAGATTTCAAAATACTTTCAACTTATTTTGCAATAAGACGTATATGCTGGGCTAGAGGAATAAAAGGTTAAGCCCAAGGTTTATGTTGCGTACGAAAGCCCAAAAAGAGGAAGAATAGAGGTTGGGTCGGGTAGGGTTAAGAAGGCCCGGTGAGAAATAAAAATATAAAAGTTTATTATATATTTATTTTACGAAGTTTTTATTATCGAGGTTGAGGTAAAAAAAATATCCCGTGAGTTATCGTGATTATAGATCGAAAAGAAAGAGAGAAAAAAATATAGTCGCGAAAAAAATCAGTAGGGAAGTTTACGAGCAGTACCTACCCCTTAAAAGAAACCACATCCTCGTGGTTTTAGATGCGAGAATCGTCGAGGTCGATACGGTGACGAGATGTGAGTATATATACTTAAAATGTGACGTGGGAAAAGAAGCTAGTCGTTCAAGAAAGATTTGGTGACATGAGGCGATAAGTAAACAAAAAATAAAGGATTCATTAAGCGGAATATTCAGAATACATCGCGATTACACCACAGCGTACAATAGATAGAAAAACTTAAAGGATTGCAATCTAAGAGGGCGGAGAATTTCTTTGTTGTCGTCACTTTAGATAGTGTTGAAGTTGATCTTGACGCTCTTCTTTTTCTCCAAGGAAATAAGCTCTTCCTCGGGCTGGTTCAATCTGGGTGTTTCCATTCTGATCCCTTGGATTGGGACACTCATTCTTGTAGTGTCCTCGTTCTCCACACCCGAAGCAAGTTATGTTAGCAAGATCCTTTGACTTGCAGTCTTTGGCCATGTGCCCAATCTTCTGGCAGTTGAGACATTTCACAGTACACTGACCACTGTGCTGGAGTTTACAACGGTTGCACAAAGGGTGCTTCCCTTCATAGCCCTTCTTCTCTTATGTTCCATCAGAGCGGTCCTTAGCTACTTCTTGCCTCTTGTTTTGATTGTTGTTGTTGTTGTTGTTCTTGGAGTTATCATTCCACTTCCGTTTGTTGTTCTCCACTGCTTCAGCTGCATCCTCGATCACTTGATCCATAAACTTGTTTGACACTTAAATAGTCTCGTGAAGGTCAGCAGCCTTGGAGGTAGTCACATTTCCTTTGATAGATGGAGGTAGCCCTCCGATGTATCGCTCTATCAAGCGAGTTTCAGTTGGTACCATCTCCGGACATAGCAAGGCCAACTCTTGGAAACGTTGGTTGTAGAATGCCATATCAGTGCCCTTCACCTTGAGATTCCAGAACTCATTCTCCAGCTTCTTGACTTCATTGCGAGGGCAATATTTCTTGAGCACCATATCCTTGAATTCTTCCTAAGGCATGGCATAAGCAGCATCAATGCCTGCAGACTTCAGGTAATTATTCCACCAAGTTAAGGCAACCTCTTAAAAAGTGAACGAAGCAAACTTCACCCTATCTTCATCTTCGCAGTTGCAGATCCTGAACACAGTTTCCAGTTTTTCAAGCCATCGGGTCAAAACAACAGCTCCCTCCGTTCCATTATAACCGCCAGTCATACAGTTACGGAACTCCTTGTACGTGCAGCCGCGTTTGTTATCAGTAGGCCTAGAAGTCCGGCATCGGTGGTTGAGTTGTTCGTATTCATCGCTGCTAGCGCTGCTACCACTCGCTCATTGACCAATTGATCAATCATAGCTTGATCCATAGCAGGTGGGTTTGCAGCAGCCCCGGCAGGAGCAAGAGCAGGAGTAGGAGTAGCGGCGGGTCAGCCACGGGTGATTCTTGTTGACTTTCTCCTAGCCATCTTCTATGATACAAGAGAAGACGATAATTGAGTTTAGAATAAAAGGAATAGTGTCGTATGAGGGTATGAAAAATAGAATGTATGAGTGAAATAAAAGGATGTGATCACTGACAGAGGTGGTTTAAATATATGTGTGAAAATAATATAAATCAAGTAGTTGTATGTTATATAAAGAAATAACATATAAGCAATTTGAGGCATAGCATAATGCGATATTGTAATAGTGGGCAGTTACGTAGTTTAACATGAAGGGGTATCAGGCATAAGCATTCGTAGTCTACTCTACACTCTCCTTAAATTAATTATTCCTTAATTTCATTTAGTTTGTTACATCAACATTATTCTCATTTAAACTTCGCGACTCAATCAAACAAGAACAGCCTTAAAGTTTAAATGTGAGTTAATTAAGAAACTTAATGACTTTGAGAAATAATTAATTTAGTTCAAATGAGAGCATATACGAACCTAAAATATAGCAGTAACACATAGCACGACTACATCGTGTAACAGTAGGCAAGGCATGGCAGACATCGGCAGCTGTGGCGGCGTTGAAGTGTTTTTAGGAAAATTTGGTTATAGTTTAGGTTTTGAAAAATACCTAATTCTCTATAACCTTGGCTCTGATACCAATCTGTAACACCCCCAAAATTTCACAGCGGAAGCGTTTGGGTCATGGGGTGCTACTAAATCAATAATCACAACACAAGGTAATAAAGAATGGAAACTCTATTCCATTTTGAAAATATAGATTAATTTAAAAAATAGTTTTACATCATTGTTTCAAAGTGTGGAAGTAAAGCCCATAAAAACATATGTTGTCCCATTAAAAGTTGTATTAGATTTGCTTGAAAACACTTCGGATGCCAGTCTTCAACGAATGTCTTGCCATTACCCACGCCAATAAGTAAACTTGAGAAAAACATGCTAAAATGTCAACACAAAGGTTGGTGAGTTCATAGGTTTAAGTTTAAGAAATCAAGTTGGACCACAGTTGCACATATAGCATATCCGTGAATGACACTATATGCAAAAAGGCTATTACGCTAGTACCAAGTTCATGTGACCGAAACTACGACAGTGTGCATGCATCTAGAAGCATGATAAATAAAAGCCCAACAAGTGTGATTCCAGTACACTCAATAAATACGATATGATATACGCCCGACGTTTGCCTATCCAGTCAAACTCGAACGGGGGTGTCATCCCCAATAGATCTATTCATAACAATCGCGCCTCCCCAAAGGGAACTAACGGTAGCATAGTTGGGATTCAAAGTTGTTTCACGTAATTGTGTTTTCAGTTTCAGGTCCGAAAAGAGTTTTGCATGTTTCTCACACCAAAGTTTTATAAAACAAGTAAATAAGAGTAAAAGTGGGGCTATAAACTCACCTTAGCAGTAGTGAATAAGCACAAAGAGATCAAGTTTGATATAGCGGTGGCTCCTATCCGGAACCTAAGAACGAGATGGCAAGTCTCAGAATAATGATAAACATTTGGTTCACGACCAAGATGATAGAGTATTGAATATACAATTCAATAGAGCGTTGTTAGCGTTGATTTATAAATATGACGATATTACCAAGAGTTTAGTTTATTTACTTTAAGGTGTGTCGATAGCGAATAATGTTTTCATATATTTATTTACTTATAAATATATATAGGTTTAGTTAATTATCGTCTTAATAATTCTCGTTATGAACTCTAGGTCGTCAAAATACTTGTTTTTATAAAGTTATTTTCAGATGAAATAGTCTAAGTATTAAGTTTCCAACGAAAATTCGGCATGACCCATTCGTTTATTCTTACTTTACGAATTTTACCTATCACATTTCTAATGGTTCGAAAACTATTTATAAAAGAACGTATTTTTAGTTAATAGTGGTCTTTTTGTAAAAGTATAGTTTTAGTCGTAAGTTCAAAATAATACTCTTAATAAGACTAATGTCTAGTTATTTGAAAACTATGATTATTAAATTACCCCTTTTTAAATAAATAAACAAATAAAAGTTACAAGATTATTTACCATAGTTGAAGGGTTTATACTACCAATTACAAAAACTTGAGGGATATGTTTTGTAAATTAGATTAAGTGACAACATTTTTGTTATGCATACATGCACATGGTCGTACAGACCATATTGTCCCATCCCATACATCTCATTTTATTTAATGTTTAATATTAATATTAAATTTGTTGTATGATCATCTTCTACATGGAAATATATATGAAATTCATTTAACCCATATGAATATTGTTTTATCTAGTAGAGTCTCTATCAAAATATGTTGAAGTACAAAGTATCAAGTTTTTACCTTGACTTCTTTTCAAGACTGAAGCGAAAGCTAAGCCGTCAAAACGGTAAAGGTTTGCCGGAAAAATGATGGTGCATAACTCGTCAAACACCCATACAAAACTCGTCGGAGACCGGAGCTCTCACCGGATAAACAAGGATAGAAACGGAAGTTGTTTACTATCGTGAAAGTTAGAAAAGGGAATGACAGAAAGACACAAGTTTCAAGTGGAATGACGTTTAAGCGTTAGCTAAACTCACCGTGGCTTGACCGAAGATGAGAGTGAGTGAGAGTTGAGAATGCATGCGTTTGTGTTTGAGAGTGAGTTGTGAGGAGTGATGCAAGGGAGGGTGGTTTTTATAGAGAAAGCTTAGCATGGCATGTGTTTGGTTTTTGAGTGAGCTCGACATGACTGCTACAAACAAGGGCCTGCCTTGGACGTACGTTTAATGGCAGCCAATGATGGCTTATTTTTGCTTGTGTGCCTCGTGATGTTCACATGGTTCGATCAGATTATCAAGGAGGCAAGGAAGGAAAGTTTTGACCAACAATATTAAAGTGTCATTTGTTGTGTGTCTACTTTGGGTTAAGATACAAGCTATATTGGTTATATCATGTATTCACGTAGGATCACAGAAAACGGGGGGGGGGGGGGGACCAAGTTCTGAATTTTACTTGTTAAGTATTTTTACAAATTGATGGTAAAGGGTGCGCTTGACTAGTCTCTGTCACCATTTGTCCAAGGTGACTTGTTTTTGTTTTGAATTGCTTGTGTGTTTCGCATGGTCACAGAATACCAAGAACAAGATTTCAAAATACTTTCAACTTATTTTGCAATAAGATGTATACGCTGGGCTAGAGGAATAAAAGGTTAAGCCCAAGGTTTATGTTGGGTACAAGAGCCCAAAAAGAGGAAGAATAGAGGTTGGGTTGGGTAGGGTTAAGAAGGCCCGGTGAGAAATAAAAATATAAAAGTTTATTATATATTTATTTTACGAAGTTTTTATTATCGAGGTTGAGGTAAAAAAAATATCCAGTGAGTTGTCGTGATTATAGATCGAAAAGAAAGAGAGAAAAAAATATAGTCGCGAAAAAAATCGGTAGGGAAATTTACGAGTGGTTACATATATCATGTTCTATTAGACTCAATTATTTTTTACCACACATGTTTATAACAATAAACATTCATTCCAAGGTTTTATGTCTTATTTTCTAAATCTTTCATGTGAAGTTCCATTACCAACTAAAACTTAACATTTATCTTAGTTGGTATGTTACTTCCCAACGTATATGATTTAAGAAAATAAACATAATACTCCCACTAGCTTTCAGGAATATTTAGGAGTTATCTTATTTTAATTATAAATCAAAACTTGGATTTAAAAATTTTAACATAAGACTCACTTCCTATATGTATGCATTTATCCATACTTGTATTTTTGCACTTTGTACACTTTCAAAGATGAATACATTAAACTCTTGATTACTTACCGTCCTCGCTAAAGTAATCACTAAAAAAGGAGTTTTGATATTCTTTTGTCAAATTTCATATTAATGAAAATAGATATGACAATTTTCATCTTTCTATTTTTAATGTGCTTAGGAAAGAATATTCATTCACAGTTAATTGCTTAAGTGTGATTAATAATCTTGTCACATGCATTATAATATGTGTACAATATTGTCCATATGATTTCTACACAAAGATTTAAACCACTAGGGTTTTCCTTCTCTTTGAAGAAACTCATCTTCATTAAGATAAAACAAGTTTCCAAAGTTGATTATCTTTATGGACAACATCGTAACATTCATAGTATGAGTAATTTACCATAATTCAATATTTAGTATTTATCACAATGATCAACAGGTTTACCATGATCCTGTAACTCATATTTCTCAGCATATCAATCAAATATTTGAGATATCTTTGCGGATCTATGAATGAGAATTCCATTATCTTGAGGTCTATCATTTACATATTTAGCCTCATCATGATATTCACTAGTGTGTTTTAGAAGATTATGTATTTTGTAATTTAATCTCTTTAAGATCTAAACAAAACTCTCACTTGCTTTTTGTAATTTAAATTAAAGATTATCTATAAATACTTAAGCAAGTATAGCAACAATAAATTGTTCTCTTTTGAGACATTACAAAACACTTAGACAGTTTCTGACTCTAGTTTGTTAATAACCTACTCCATAAGCAGTTTAACAAATTCAGAACTTCATTTTAAGACTTAATGTGATTCATCACATTACATAATAAAATTGTGTCTTATTAATCTTTTAGGTTGAAGCCTTATTGAGTATATACAATCCATAATCAATCTTCTAACCTTGATAACTTTTGGAAGAAATTCTCCTAACTGAACATACCAAGGTATTTCATTAGAATTAATACTCTTTGGCTCATCTATTTACCAACTTGTCAAACTGAATGGTATAATAGAATTTCCAAGCCAATTGCATGCTTTATAACAAAATTACTCTTTAACCAAGTCAAAAGACATAACAGTTATAATCCCTCATTGATCAACTTAATGAAACATATATAACTAAAGTAATCATGGACACCACCTCTTGGTTTCAATAGTAATTTCAAGTTAATTTACTACTTCATCTATTTATGTCATTCTAAAAATACAATAATTATTCAAAATGAAGTAGGATAACTTCAATTCATTTATTTATGTCATTCTAAGAATACATAAATATTAAATTGAAGTAGTCTTTGCCTTTAATCATATTGCTATGTGTTGTACCTTGCACACAATAAATATTTCTCCCGCTTGTGCATGAAACAACATCTTGTAGCAGATAAACAACACGACATACGTTTGTTTATGTGTTCAATATGATTTATGTCATAGAAATAACAAGTAGATGTAGGACTACTTTGTTTAGTAAGGAAACACATATGACCATCCTTAAAAACTCAAGTGTCAACAATTGGAAAGTAATTTTCTTGAGATATCCTAGAGATAATCTAGGTTACTACATAGAAAATAAAGCTTGTAGCTCCCACTGAATTAGAGATCATTTCAATAACTCCTTATTTAGTAACACAACATAATGCTCCCACTAGGTTTGAGAACATTGTAAGCGTTTCATAACCAGTGAAAACAAATTGCTTGCTTTTACTTTCCTACACTTTTGGAAACCCATATGTAACAATTACTTAGGTACTAAAAGAGTGTATTCTACTATGTATATGATGGGTTATCCATCAATGCTATTAACTTGAAGAATTGGTTATGCAATTTCTTACTTAATAGGCCTACCATCCCCACAATGGTATGTAGCACCTTTAACAGGTTAAAGCAAAACAGCTAGATAAATTATGCTAGTTTGCCTTTTACCAATTTTGCGGTAATTAGTCTAGCTTCCAATTTAATAACTCATAAAATGTCATACATACTTTTCCAGTTAACCAAATGTTATGTTTTTTATAAAAGAAATCAATCACCAAATGAGGGTAATGAAATCTCTATGAAAAATAAGATGTGTAATTTTCTTAACTATTAAAGATTGCTAAGAGTTATATTAGAATTTAGACAATTCTAATGTTCCTATCATACCTTTGTCAATAATGAAAAGGAATAGGATTGAGTCTCACTCTTCTCTCATAGAAAAGAAACTTTGTTTGTCTTTTCAGTAAATTTTTCTCGATCAAACATTATGTTTGAAAGCACAACTTGATCAATTTACCAATAAAAAACTAAACCACGTTTACGGTTTAATGTTGCATTAATACATTTAAAATAATTACAAAATTCAATTTTAGTATTTTCGATAATTCAACATTTCAGGAAAATTAAATGCCCTTGGTAAATAAACATATAACCATTTAATTTTCCCTGAAAAACTAGAATCCAAATTAATATAGTTTCATTACATCAGTTGATATACTAGTGATGAAAGTATTCAACAAGGTACGAGTCGAACTGTAAGATATAACTTTTCACATACACATCAAACCATAACACAAAGTAGCATATAGATGGAATTCTAGAGAGAGAAAGTTAGAGGTTTAGGGAACTTAGTGAGAGAAAGTGAAAGATATTATTATGAGCTCCAACTCTCTACCTTGGAAGGTAGAGAGTATTTATAGTCTTACATAACTCGCCACACTTTGGGCTGTGGATCAGGCATACAGTGGGTAAAGACCCGTCCGTCCTCCACGGTGTTACTTAACTAAATTACTACTTAACTTAAAGAACTACGACTACGAGCTTTCTAACGATTACATATACTTGAGGTGACCGACTCTTTAATACCGGGAATTTCTAATTCCTAACAATCTCCCCCTAAGGGAGGTCACCTCAATCATGTACCAAAATTACATTGAATACAAATAGATATTACATTTAACAATTGATCTTGCATTCTTGATGTAGTCCTTTGCTCCTAAGCTCGTAGTCATTGATTCTTCACATTGCATGTTTGGTTATTCCAAGTGGAGGTCTTTTACTGATCCACGTGATTATAAGTTTGAGTCATCTTTGGAGATCATCAGCTATCAACAATCTCTGACACATCCTTTGTGGTGTTGGTATTTTGTGATGTTGTGACTTTGGGACCGACATGCTCACATTCTAGATCATGATATCTTCTCATCAGAGTAGCGGAAGCATTAGTTGATTCATGATATTGGCAGCAGCGCAGCAGAAGCATGGAGTGAAAATATCAGAGTCATTGATGCACTAATCATGATTTCTTTTGAGATGAATGTGTTAAGTGAGCATGCGGCTATGGATTGACCGCTTCATTCTGATCAGCTGCAAACGTCGGGCGTACCTGCATACAACAGTTAGCAACAAATCGCACGAAAGTGTCTTTGATCACTTTCGTTGAATTGAGGTACACGGCCCACGGTTCCCCGTTGATCAGTACATGTACTGCCTGTGATTAGGTATAATTCCGAAGAATATCCTTGACAGGGTTTCGCAGCTGCTCTAGCTGTTCTCAAACCGGAACATCTCAAAGAAGACAACACGGAGTGAGTGAACCAGCGAATTTTTAAGTCCACTGATTGATGAAAAGAGATATGATAAACAATCGTGTATTGCTCAATAGAAATTGTTTTTGCAATACAACGAAGGTTTTATTGAAAATCAATTATCAATCATAAAAATACCTTTTGGTTTGAAAAAAAGAGTACACAATCAATGTGCTAAAGAAAAGAGTTTTAAGCACAAAGACAGGTTTTTCAAAGGTATCCGTCAATCCATAACCTGAACCAGGATTGATTCAAGATATTGAATCGCCCCATTGTTTCTGTTCAGTTGTCACATGGTTGATCTATATAATAGATCTCACATGCCACCTACCAGGAGCTTGTTTGATGTTGGCTCCAGAAGGCTTTCCATCTTCATTGTGAATATGTAAACACATCACTCAGATGTTCTGGCAATACCACAAGGATAATGCGTAGGACTCTAGATATAATCTCTCTTTCCACATTGGGTGAAACAGAGAGTCTTCATTGAAAGTGTCCTAATGAGATTTATTGATGATCTCGTGGCTCTAGACTCAATTTGTGCATATTTGGATCCTATAACGGAGACTAGGGAGAGGGTCTCCTTCTTCAATATCAACCATCTCTAAGAGAAGGTCGATAGATAATGTTGGTTCCCCGTGAGAATGAAACAAGCCCTTTTAAGAGGAACTTGAGTGGTTTGGAAAGTTGAAGTGCAGTGCGTCACTGGGTCCATGACGTCTTGTCTTCAATACTGATGTTACCATCAGTAGCATATGAATTGAACCCGGTTTCTGCCCTAAGGTTGACTAAATGGAGGGCTATTTGTTTTCACCCTTTTCTCATTCAATTCCTTTTAATTCTTCAACCCCTTCAGTGCTTACCGAGACTTCATAGCTAGAACCTTGTTGGGTTTATTCCAGTACTAGCTCAGTCTTAGTCCGCACTCTTCCCTTATCTCATTTTTCTCCTTTTATCATCATACCTAAGGACTTCTACACTAACTAGTGGATTGTCCCTGGGTAGATCCCTCCGGTTCTGGCGGATCATGGGAACCAATACCTAACCTTATCATCCTTGTATCACCGTACATAAAGTAAAGTTGGTAGGTCAATTTGGTATTGTTCATCTGCCATTGGATCCAATTGAAAACCATTTGAAAATCAATTCAGATACTTGTGATATATTATCAAAGCTTTTTGTACCTGAATTGTTTTTGATAATTTTAGAACGAGAACTCCCCCTCAACATGTGCATCAAGTATTTGAAAATGTTTTGCACACGGAGGCAAGAGAAAGAATTAACTTCTTTTGATTACCATTTTCTAAAAGATATCAACATCACTTCCCTCACCAAATCATGTAGGTATAGCATTTCCGGGAAGGATGAGGTTTCCATAAATTTGCTCCCCCTCAATATGTGCCTTGAGGTTAGAAAAGAGTTTTGCACGTACTAGAGGGAACCTGCACATTGGGATGAATGATCACGTTTCAAATCAAAGGTTTAAGATAGATGCTCCCCCTCAACATGTGCATGGAAAATTGAAATCGTTTGTCACATGTGGGAAGGACAGCATGTACACTCTTATGAAACCATTTACCGAATTATCAGTTTAAATCCAATTTAAATCACACATTCTCCCCCGATCACAATTATCAAAACATTTGAGATTTGTGATCTCGCATAGATTTAAATTGATTTTGAAAGCTTTTAAGGAGAATTGTGACTTGATTGTGAAAGCGTTTGAACTGATAAGGATCGGATTTTAAGACTTTAAACTCCATTGATAAAACATGCATGTATATCTTTTGAAAACAATTTAATGCCAAATAACTTTTTAATTTAATTGAAATCATTCTCCCCCTCAATCAATGACATAGGTTGTTGATTGAGAGATAGAGATTTTGACAAATAAGTCCAGATGATTATCAAAAATAGAGATTGAGTTATTTTTCAAAGCATTTAGTTTTCAGCAGATAAATGTTTTATAGAATCAGAGCATGGAATTTTGAAAACATGATAAAACATGGCTCTGTTCTTTCTTTTAAAACCGGGTTATTGCCTGAAGATGACAATAAACCATTTTTTTCTCTTTCTCCCAAAAATATATATATATATATATATATATATATATATATATATATATATATATATATATATATATATATATATATATATATATTTTAAGAATTCGAACAACATCTAAAGTCCCGTGTCATTCTTTGAATGACAGCACAAAGACCGTAGATATAATCGAACCAGAAAGAAAGAAAGAAGAAGAGAAAAAAAAACGTGACAAAATGACAATATTTTATTTTTAAGATTTTTCGAATTTTTCAAATTTTTATGGATTTTGAAAGTTTTATATTTTTCTATTTTGTTTTTCGAATAAATATTTACAAGAGATAGATGAAGATAGACCTTTACTCCTCGTCTTCCTCCTGAAGACGTTTGAGAGTTTCTGGTTGAAGGCTTTTCAAACCAAGACGTGGAAGAATAAACTCAAAACGTTCTCTTGGAAGAGCTTTGGTGAAGATGTCCGCCAACTGATATTCAGACCTCACAAAATATAGTTCCACCACACCTTTTTCCACTTGTTCCCTGATGAAATGATGTCGAATGTCGATATGCTTTGCCCTTGAGTGTTGAACGTTGTTGCATGAGAGAGCAATAGCACTTTTATTATCACAGTACAGAGGGATTTTGTTGAATTCAAAGCCATAGTCAGATAATTGAGATCTCATCCATAAGATTTGAGCACAACAGGATGACATGGCTATGTATTCAGCCTCTGTAGAGGAAATGGAAGTACTCATTTGCTTCTTTGAAGACCAGCTCACAAGCTTATCACCCAAAAACTGAGCACCTCCAGATGTACTTCGACGTGTATCTTGACAACCTGCATGATCAGCGTCTGCATAGGCCGTTAGTGACATACCGGTGTCCTTCGGGTACCAAAGTCCCATATTGATGGTTCCTTGGAGATACCGAAAGACCCGTTTAACTGCTTCAAGGTGCTTTTTAGTAGGCTTAGCCTGGTATCTAGCACACATGCAAACAGCGAACAAGATGTCTGGTCTACTAGCAGTGAGATACATCAGGGATCCAATCATACTACGATATTTCGTTTGGTCAATCATGATCCCTGAGTGATCCTCATCTAGTTTGGTTCGATCAATCATGGGGGTGTCAACAGGGTCACTTGAATCAAATCCAAATTTCTTTAAAATCTCTGTTGCATATTTAGATTGATTTATGAAAATGCCTCCGGGACTTTGTGAAATTTGTAATCCCAAGAAAAATGACATTTGTCCCATCATTGACATTTGAAACTTTGAACTCATTTCATTAGAAAAACGATCACATTCCATTGGGTCAGTCGAGGCAAATATAATATCATCAACATAAATTTGAACATGAGTTAAATGTTTGCCTGACTTTCTAGTGAACAATGTAGGATCAACTGCTCCTTTGCTGAATCCGGTTGATAGTAGAAACTTTGACAGTGTATCATACCATGCCCTTGGAGCTTGCTTTAAACCGTAAAGAGCCTTCTTCAAACGATAAACGTGAGTAGGATGCTCTTGATTCACAAATCCTTCAGGTTGGCTGACGTAGACGACTTCTTTAAGATCTCCGTTCAGAAATGCCGTCTTTACATCCATCTGATAAACCACCATGTTCTTACTTGCAGCATTAGCCAGAAAGATTCTGATTGCCTCGATTCGAGCAACTGGAGCAAAAGATTCTTCAAAGTCTATACCCTCCTCTTGACGATATCCTTTAGCAACTAATCGAGCCTTGTTCTTCAACACATCACCATGCTCATCAAGTTTTACTTTGAATATCCATTTTAGAGCTATAATCATAGCACAGTCAGGAGCAGGTACTAACTCCCATACATCAAGACGATCAAACTCATGAATTTCATCTTGCATAGCATTGAACCAGCTGTCTTCATTCATGGCGGTTTTAACATCTTTTGGTTCGATCTTAGATAGTACGGAGTTGAAGAAACACCATAAGGCATCGGTTGCAAGTTGTTTCCGGGTTGATACAGGACGAGAGGGATTACCAATGATGTTGTCTAATGGATGATCGTGAGTCCATTTTCTGAGGTGTTCATGTGGCATTTGTTGAGGAACTGAGGTAGCTGAGTCGATGTCTCCTGAAGAAGATGGTTCTGATGATGATTCAGGAGTAGCAAATATGTTTTCAAATGGAGCATCTTCAGGAGTAGCAAAGGGATTAACTTCATCATTGATGCCAGAAACATTTCCATGATGTACATTTGAAGAATGATGATTTGTTGATGAGACTGAAGGATCAGCAGCAGGTGCTTCTTGACTTAAAGATATTGAGACTGAAGGATTGACTTCATTCACTGGAATATGAGCAACCTCTGTTGTAGGGATCAGCACCTCATTAGTAATTGAATCATACAGTTCATCAAACATAGGATCAAACAATTTCTTTACATCATCTTCAGATGGAGGTACATATGGAGTTTCTTGAGAGGAGTTTGGAACAAGAGATGAACCAATGGGACTGTTTTGAAGTGCGGGTCCTGAGCTGGAGTGTCCAGGAGCCATTTGACCGGTCAGCTCATCAAACGTAACGTGAATTGTTTCCATGATATTTCGGGTTCTTTTGTTGTAGATTCGGTATCCCTTTTTGTTTGATGCATATCCTACAAATACTCCAATGTCAGCTTTGGCCCTAAGTTTGCCTAAGTCTTGACCCTCATTAGTTGGATAGCACAATGCACCAAACACACGAAAGAAAGATAGATTAGGTTTTCTGTTGTGGACAAGTTCATATGGAGTTTTTCCATGAATGGTGTGAATCAGGGAACGATTTTGTGTGTAGCATGCAGTGGCAATTGCTTCAGCCCAGAGAAACATTGGAACCTTTGAGTAGATCAGCATTGTTCTAGCAGCTTCAACAAGAGTACGATTTCGTCTTTCAACTACACCGTTCTGTTGAGGGGTTCGTGGAACACTTCTTTGATGGCTGATTCCAACGCTTTCATAGAATTCACTAAGTTGTTTGTTGACAAACTCAGTTCCATTGTCTGTTCTGATAATTCTGACAGTTTTGTTTAGTCTAACCTGCAGCTGTTTGATGAGATTGATGATGATATCAGGAGTTTCATCCTTTGTCCTTAAGAACTTGACCCAGGTGAATCTAGAATAATCATCAACCACAACTAACACATATTTCTTCCCAAAGATATTCTGCACCTTCATTGGTCCACATAAATCCATATGAATCATATGAAGAACTTCTGTGACAGAGTTAGTAGGTTTGGGTTTATGGGCATACTTCTTGCTTTTTCCCAATTGACATGCTGAACAAAGATGATCCTTTTCATACTTTAGTCTAGGTAAACCTACAACTAAGTCCTTTCTGGAAAGATCGTTGATGGTGCCGAAGTTCAAGTGATTGAGACGACGATGCCATAACCATGACTTTGTTTTTGAAGCCTTAGATAACAAGCAGATTGGAGAGGCCCTCATCATGTCATCGATAGAGATGGTGTAAAGGTTTGAGCCACGAGTTCCTTTCAACAGTTCCTTACCATTAAGATCTCTAACGAAGCAGGTATGTTTTCTGAAGGCTACTTCTAGATCAGAGTCACAGAATTGACCAACAGAGAACAGATTATGACCTAAACCTTCCACATAATACACTCTAGAGATGACACTGTCACCAACAACATAATCTCCATAACCCATAATAGCACCGAAATGATCATTACCAAATCTAACAGTCCCGATGAATTTTCTCACGAAGTTCATGAGCCGCGACCGGTCTCCAGTCATATGCTTGGAACAGCCTGAGTCCAGGTACCACAGAACGATTTGAACGATCTGCAGTTGAACACAGACAAGAATGGATAACTGGATAATTGGGATCCCCATGCAAGAATGGGTTCCATTTGGTTAGTTACAATGTTTGGACCACCCACATCAGAAATAGAAGCATTCATATCAGAGAGTGAGGTAATGGAATCATTGTGAATAGATGCAATACTAGTGTCTGTATTAGCCCTGTTTACAGTGTGACCACTTCTTAAGGGAATAGTTCTACCAGTAGGCATCCATTTTCTAGTGGGCATTATCTGATTAGTCTTATGACCAACAGGTATCCAATAAAATCCTATTCTGCTGAATGTTCTTCCTGTGGGTTTCCACTGTTTTCTAACTTTCTTTCGTTTTTGCCTTTTAGCCTTCTTAGCATGAATTTTAGCATTAACAGTATTAACTGGACAATTAACATCATTAGGCAGAACAGTAACACCACATTCATGATTAGAAACAGAATTCAAGCAGACATCAGTACAAGGTTTGCAAATAGTATCAGAATTCGAATTAATTACAGTACGCCTATGGCTAATACTAGAATCAACACGATTCGTTTTATTCGATTCAAACTTAAAGTTCCTAGATTGTTCTTCTACTTTTTTCCAGTGCACATTCTTAGCTTGCGAGGTCCTATTATTCCTTGTATTGTCTTGAGACTTTGACCTGCTCCCTTTAATGTCACTGATTACTCCTGTAGAGGGAATGGGAACATTAGTTTGTTTTACTACTCTTTGCACCACCTGTTTAGATGTGCTGGGATCTGAACTACATGCAGGTGCACTAAGGTTCACTTTCTTAACACTAGAGGTACTGAGATTAGTACTCCTAGAAGGCACATTTAAGTTCACTTTCCTAGCATTGACAGATCTATAATCTGAACTACTCAATGGTACACTACTCCTCACATTCAAACCATTGGGAATCGAGTGCATATCATGTTTGGCCTTAGGCATTGAGCATGGAATCAAAGGGTTAACTCTCTCACCTAATGTCTTTGGGCATATTGTGTTCAAACATTCTAAGATTTCTTGAGATCGTTTGGCATATAAGCATGCATGTCCAATTGCATTATCATGAGGTTTCTCTAGCTTATCCTCTTCAACAATCTCACGCAGGCATTCTAAGCAATCCTTAAGGGATGAGAAATATGTTTGAATGGCAAGTTTGTTGTTCCTTAGATGAGGGGGGACATATGTCACAGATACAGCATATTTATTACTAGAGTGAACCTTAGATACAACATTCTCCTCATTGATCATTGGCATTTTCCCTTTTACCTGACTCTTCAGATTCTCAATTTCCTTTTGCAATGAAGTTATTTGTTCGTTGTTTTTGTTACGAGTGACTTTAATTGATTCAAACAACTCATTGAAATGACGTTTAACCTTTTCATTTTCTTCTAGAAAACTTTCGTTTTCCTTTTGTAAAGCATTTACAAGGTTTTGAAGATGAAACGTTTGAGAATTCTGAGAATCTAAAGGAGGAGGCATTTGGGAGCCTGTCATATTGTTCGTTTGACCCTTTAATTGAGAGATTTGGGCTTTCAACTTTCTGATCGTGTTGCACTGAGCTTGAATCTGTTCATCACGTTTGTTAATTTGAAAAACTGCATCAAACTCTGGAGCATCTGAAGATGTCTTGATATTTGAAGTTTTGACATTTTCTTTGAGATGTTGATATTTTAGTTGTAAATTAAAATACTCAACTTCTAGTTTAGAAAAATGTTTAACCAAAGTGTCATGATCATCCAGTTCAATTTTCTCATTTAGTTTAGAATTAGTTTTTTCAAGCTCAATGACACGATCATGGGAGACTTTCAGGGCCACAGATAGTTCATGAAATTTGGAAGCATTAATAGAGCAATTTGAAGCAGTGAAAAAGATATCTTGAGCAACACATTCAGTAATAAGATTCTCATTTAATGTATGCAGGTTCTTTCTCTCAATCTCATTATATTTCAGTGCACGCTCATAGTCACTAACTTCAACAACCATTGCATCAAATTCCTTTTCCATACCCTTAATATCAGTTTCTACCCCCTTTTTAAGACTCTCAAAGTGATCTTTTAGAAGTTTAAAGAAGGGCATGACCTCAGTTAAATAACATTCTTTCATTTGTTCAAAACCTCTTTCTCCTTCAGTTATACCAGTGGGTGTGATCCTTTTCTTGCAAGTTTTCTCAAAATCAACAAATAGTTGAAATATGACGTATTGGCTAATTAATGTCTTGCTTTTAGTGGCAATTGTTCTAGGTACAAGATGCATTGGTGTATTAGGAGGATACACAGTCGCTCTAGGCATTTTCCGAAGGGGAGGGTTTGTTACTGCAATATTTTCAGCTTTCTGCTTATCTAAATCCATTTTCCAGAAGACTTGTTCGGGAGTCAACAATGTCTGAGTCTTAAACTTGTTCAAGGAAATCCAGTTTTCCTTCTTGTAGTCATGGGGAGTGATAATTACTTTCTTCTCTTTGCACTTAGGATCATTTAGTTTCTTATTCATCTTCTCCCTAGTTACTTCATCTAATTTCTTGTCATCCTCAGTGCACTCAAAGCAACTAGGTTTTTGTCTAGGTTTAAGAATCTCATTTCCATCATAGATAACACTTTGAGCTGCTTTTGCTATCTTTCCATACTCAGGGTTGGGTTTATCTATAATGGGAACACTATGCTTATCGCTTAGAACTCTATGCTTAGTGATCATGTGAGCAGTCTGAATGGTGTTTCCTTGCATGTACAACTTGTTTTCAAGTTTGTTTTTCAAAGTTTTCAGATTAGAAAAATCTCTCAAGAGCTTTGATTCTTTTGCATTAAATTCTTGCTTAAGCATTTTCACATTTTCTTGAAGTTCTTGTTTTTGCTTAGCTGTTTTAGAAAGTTTTTCTTGCAAAGAATTTAATTCTTGTTTCAATACTTCTTCTCTAAAATTACTTTTTCTAATTACTGTACGCACTTGGTCATCCATTTCCTGCTCACGAGTGGTCAACTCAAATTTAGCGCGTTGTTCATAAATAGCAACACGTTCTTTATAGGCATTTAGTTCAGAAATTATGGAATCATCAGGAGCACATGCAGTGTATTCATCAAAGACATAGTCATTGTTGACTGCAGAAGATGCATCACTTGGTACAACTTCACTTTCACTTTGTTTCACGTATTGATCGTATGGGACAATATTGATATTACCCATATTTTCAATATTTGATTAAATAGTTTCAGTTGGTTGTACTTTGTCATGCATCTGTTGCGCATCAGCATTATCGTATAGCTTTAATACCTCTGAGATGAGTTTGTCCTTGGATGGGCCAGCTTGCGGTGAAGAAGAAATCTTGGGAGAAACCATTGGAGAGATGCTAGCCATAAAGATTGTGTGTGCAGTAGGTCCATCATCTACATCCGAGTCGTATGCATCACAGTCAGCGACTTGAAAGGCGTTCTGATGATTGTGACCTATCTCCTGAATAGGCTGCTCATCCACATCTGCATCATAGGTCTTGGCATTGCCCTCAGCAAGAAACAGCAATTCCTCTTCATCCAACGCAGCACCATTGTCCTGAGCTTGTGCCAGCAACATCTTATCTCTGAAGTAATCAGCATTCTGTGGACGCTTTGGAGATGTGCAGTTCCTTGCAATGTGTCCTTCACCACCACAGTTATAGCATTTGATTGGCTTAGGTTGACCTTGGTTACCATTTCTTCCTCGATTCTGGTTTCCAACATAACCTCTCCCAGCTCCACCTCTTCCCTGATCATACTGTCTTTCCTAAACTGGTTGCACCACGATCCTTCCATCTTTAACAGTGGCTTGATTATGTGGGTTAGATGCAGTTCTGAGGTTGTTGTTGGTTTGTGGGAGAGAATTCATGTTTTGACTAATGAGAAGAGCTAGTTGATTGATGATGTTACCCACGTGTGCATCAGCATCAGCTTGTTTGAACATGGGATCAGGAATGAGTTTGTGATTACCATTCCCCAAGGGTATGACTTGTGATGCTTTGGTTGTGATTCCGATGTTTGAGTAGAAGGCTGTTGAGTCATTAGACGAGCTTGTCTCTCCCTGGTTGGTTTTGAACTGATTGAGAATCAATTTTTCAAACATGGCATGTCTCTCATTCTGAAGGAGGAAGGCATAGAGTTGCTCATAGTTTGTATTCTTCAATCCTTTAGTGAGCTTCACAGCTGTGACAAACTTGTGCCATTCGGGATTCATGTTGTTCACAAACTTTAAGTTCAGCTGAATGTTAGGCATAGTCATTCTGATGTTCCTCATGTCATTCACTAACTTATGGAATCTCACATAGTACTCATAGACACTCTCATCTGGTTTCATCTTGAAGTGCTCAAATTCGTCATAGAGTTGGGATTCTCTGTCTTCCATAGTTAATTCTGAACCTGAGAGAAGCATCTTAACGTTATCCCAAACAGCCTTTGCATCAGTGTTATGATTGATCAGCTTGTAGATGTCTTTAGGAAGACCTTGAAGAACAATGTTTGAAGCCCTGATATCTGCATCGAATCTCTTTTTCTCCTTATCATCAAGCTCATCGTACATCTTAGGTCTGTCCATTCCGTAAACAGGAGTACCATCTTCATTAGTATCAAGTATGTCTCTAGTCGTCTCAACCCGATATGGTCCTTCATCAATGGATTTGAGAATGTTGACACCATTTTCCTTTCCAAGGCAATACAATCTGATTCGTTGAGCCCAAGAGTCGTAGTCAGTTCTGTCAAGCATGGGTGGACGAGTATCTGAGCCAGCTGCTTGTACATCCTCGGCAACAGTGGAGATGACAGTAGGGACGTTGGTAGACATGTTAACAGATTATACGGGATTTTATAACTCTATGATTAAACCGGGAAATAGATTCTTTCACGGGATTTTACTAAATCAAGAGAAAACCGTAAACAATCACTCAAGTCGCTAGATGATAAAGCTCTAAGTCGCTAGAAACAAATGCACTAAGTCGCTACCAATTAATTCGCTAGACAGCCAAGTCGCTAGAATCCCAAGTCGCTAGATAGAAAGCAAGTCGCTAAGTAGTAACTCGCTACAGACCAAGTCGCTAGCCAAATTTTGGCAGCAATTCGCTACACAAGTCGCTAGATATGCAAGTCGCTAAAGAGCAACTCGCCACAGACCAAGTCGCTACCACAAGTCGCTACCCGTAGTGGAGAATCCACTACTTGTACTTTAACTCGCTAGATCTAACTCGCTAGATTTAACACTGTAACTCGCTACAATTTTGTGAAGCAAGTCGCTACGAAGAAAATTATCCGTGAACTAAGTCGCTAGCATGAAAAACCATATAAACATCACTTTTCAATCCAAAAACAACCCAACCAAGATGATTCAAGCTTACCAAATGAAAACCTAAACACTTTTGATGATTCTAAACATAAAAGTACCAACAAAATTCAAACTTTAACACAAGAAATCAACCAAATGATGCAAAAACCACTAAACTTTTTCAAACCCAAAAACCACCTAAAAACCACTATAAATCCAAAGATGTGCAAGATATGATCTAACCATGGATCTTGATATCAATTGTAAGATATAACTTTTCACATACACATCAAACCATAACACAAAGTAGCATATAGATGGAATTCTAGAGAGAGAAAGTTAGAGGTTTAGGGAACTTAGTGAGAGAAAGTGAAAGATATTATTATGAGCTCCAACTCTCTACCTTGGAAGGTAGAGAGTATTTATAGTCTTACATAACTCGCCACACTTTGGGCTGTGGATCAGGCATACAGTGGGTAAAGACCTGTCCGTCCTCCACGGTGTTACTTAACTAAATTACTACTTAACTTAAAAGAACTACGACTACGAGCTTTCTAACGATTACATATACTTGAGGTGACCGACTCTTTAATACCGGGAATTTCTAATTCCTAACACGAACCTCAATTGCCAATCTCTAGATTCTAACTCTTAGAACATTATGGGATTTACATATTTTCCAAACAAGTTTCAATGCAAGCATGTTTTATCCCTATCTTATGCCTTGAGTTACTAGGTCTCACTATCAAACTCAATTAAGTTATCCAACTTAAGAAACTGCAAATTCATCCACGCCCATCTCACGACAAGTGGAGATTTACCCTTTGATTACAACCTAGCTACGTCGCACGTAACGTAAATGGCAACATAAGGTGTTCCCATTTCATTAGATGGCATAAACTTAAATTTAAATGGTACTCATTTTGATGTGTGCAATCAAAATATATACGAAGAAGCATGCACACATCTACGTATCATAGGTTTTAACAAAACTTTACTATTTAGTTTTTATAGTAAGATTAAATCAACAAAGTCTTAATCGGGGTATTGGGTTCACCAATCAAATAATTACCTATAATTATCACCCACTATATCGTAATACTGCATGAGTCAAAAGACCCAAGTGTTAGGAATTAGAAAAATCCAGTATTGAAGAGTCGGTCACCCCAACTATTATCTAGCCTAAGTTAGCTCGTAGATTTGTCGTTAGTTACGTTATTTAGGAGTTTATTAGTTAGTTTGCAGCATAGTTTAGTTTAGTGCAACACCGTGGAGGAAGGACGGGTCTTTACCCATTGTATCCCTGATCCACAGGCCGTCAGGAGGTCGTTTAGTCTGTAACCTATAAATACCCTCTACCTTGCAAGGTAGAGGGTTGGATGTTCTTTAGTAATCTAATATTCTACAAGTTTCTCTTACTAGAATATCCCACTTTCTCTCTCTCTAAAATCATCTATATGCTCATAGTGTTAATGTTATGATATGTAAGTGAAATCCAATATCCTACAATTGGTATCAGAGCCAGGTTAGATCATATCTTGCACATCTTTGGATTTCTAGTGGTTTTTAGGTGGTTTTTGAGTTTGAAAAAGTTTAGTGGTTTGTGCATCATTTGGTTGATTTCTTGTGTTAAAGTTTGGATTTTGTTAGTACTTTTATGTTTAGAATCATCACAAGTGTTTAGGTTTTCATTTGGTAAGCTTGAATCATCTTGGTTGGGTTGTTTTTGGATTGAAAAGTGATGTTTATGTGGTTTTTCTTGCTAGCGACTTGACATACGGACTTCATTCTTCGTAGCGACTTGCTTTGCAATTTTGTAGCGAGTTACAGCTTTGGAGCTAGCGACTTAGATCTAGCGACTAACAGTACAATTAGTGGACTTTCCACTACGGGTAGCGACTTGGTGGTAGCGACTTGGTCTGTAGCGAGTTGCTCTTTAGCGACTTGAATCTTTAGCGACTTGATTAGCGAATTGCTGCCAAAATTTTGCTAGCGACTTAATGTTTAGCGAGTTACTACTTAGCGACTTGCAATTGTTTAGCGACTTGGTGGTATAGCGAATTAGGTGTTAGCGACTAGAGGATTAGCGACTTGTACTTAGCGACTTGGATGTTGATTTAACGACTTGGGATTATTGATATTTAGTTGCTAGCGAGTTGGTTCAAAATCTCTAGCGACTTGGGGAGTAATTCAAAATAACACAATGTCAGTCATCACGGATCCTTTAATCACCAAAGTACTTGCTCTCTATGACTCAGCACAGAATAGTGAAACAGAATGCTTACCTGAATGCCATACATTTAATGATTCAGCATCGATTAATCAGAACAACTCAAATAAGTCACTCTTAATGTCTGCAAATGATGCTAAGAATATGGAATGCACCATTGAGCCCTTTTAACATCTCAGTCAGCTTCTCAAACTACTCTTATCTACAATCATGGATCGAACAAGTTGTGCCATCCTTCGTCAGGATTTTTCCACTTTGACAAGAACTGTTTTACTTAACTTAGAACGACTGAGGTTTCAAATTACCAAAGAAAAGTTCTCAACTGATGAGTCTCATGCCGCTCTTCAAACTATCTTCAATCAATTTCAGCCACTTATCCGGGAAGAATATTCCTCAGATTTTGATGATATCATGACTGGAATATCATTTAAAAACATACGGGAATGGAAATTCATGAGTTCAAAAACTCATTTATTCAACTTATGGGTAATATGGAAACATACATCAAGGAAGCTGCAAAAGAGAATAACAAGCTGAATGCATTGAATGCGTACCAAGAGACACCATGGAGCAATTGTGACAAGTCATGCAACATTCCAGTTGAACCAGTGAATGACACTGATTGCAGAGTCTCAGTTGTAATGAAAAAGGATGAAGACAACAGCACTGATCTCAAATACTCAGAGTCAGAAAAGGTATCTTTCGATAAGGTACACTTAACTGATCACATAAATTCTCATGAAAAGGTACCTGACTCTTACTCTGAACTGAACATCGTAAAATCAATCTTGGTTGTGCCTAAATCTAATGCAAATAACATGATTGAAAAAAGGGTATATGATGAGCTTTCAAACAAGTTTTCAATTCTTGAAAAGCATTGTATCTCACTGCAAATTGAAATACAACAAAAGGAAGAAATGTTTTATGCAAAAAAACCGTGTACTAATCAGGAACATCCAGAATTTTGAGAATTTTTTGAAATTAATCAGTTAAAATCCCAGATTCAGGACAAAGATTCGACCATTAGCAATCTGAAATTACTTCTTTCAGAAGTCCGGAAATATGACTGTCATGAGATGTGTGATACACTAGAATCTAGAAATTCTGAACTAGCTCTATGTGTGTCCAACCTACTAAGAGAAAATGAGCATTTAAGAAAGAACCTTGAGGAAACAAACTCTAAGTTAGTCACTTAATCTAACCTCTTGATGAAAGACATTGATGACCTCAAAGCCCAAATTCAGGATAAGAGCTTCAATATTGTTGCCCTAAAAAATGAGCTTAGGAAGTCTGTTGGAAATAAGATGAACACTAATTTTGCAAAACCTTCAACTTTGGGAAAGTCAAATGTTCAGAACCACTCGAAACGAACGGTTATTAAACAACCTAATGCCTTTAGGTCTGAAAGAGTTAAACCATTGAAATCTAAGCTTACATCCCAAGTTGATAATATGTCAGTTTTGTCAAAACCAGTCACTTCATTGCCTATTTCAGATATGATGAATCTCAAACCTCGGACTTATGCTCAATACTCCCAGATCAGAAATGTAATAAGTATAACTAGCACTCATGCAAAACATCATTTGACTGATCAATCCCCTAAGATATACTCTAATCACAAAAGGACAAATAGTCAAAACAAGGCTGTGCACCCATTTAGCTCAACTAATAGTGGTTTCAAATGGATTCCCACTGGCAGATTTTTTAAGTTTACAGGACTTAAACGAACTTACATTCCTAGATCATGCCTCAAGTGGATTCCCACAGGAAAACTCTTCAAGAATGTAGAACCTAATAGGATCCCCATTAATGATACGTCTGTGGTATACTGTGATGCATCCAAATGTGAGATTAAACATGTCACTAACCTTTCTATGTGCTTCTAGTACAATGTGCTCTCAGTCTTTTTCAGGTACAATGCTCAACTCAATCAGGAACTTCATGACTTGGTTCCCTTCAGATATGAACATAGCTCATTCAGGAGCTATAGCTTGCCAGAGTTGATGTACTTCTTACTTTGACTCCTATTCATATTGAATCAGGACTCGCTCTTTTATATATCTGTGTATAAATCAAGTTTAAAAAAAAAAAAAAAAAAAAAAAAAAATTATGTCATTTCTTTAAATTCAAAATTTTATCATTTTCCTCAATCTAATAAAGTATATATTCCTTGTTATCGATAACATCTACGGTCCTAGAAATGTCATTCAATAATGGCACGGGATCATAGATGAAGTTCGAACAAATGATATATTCTTGTTTTATAATGGGATTAGTTAATATCAATCAATGGTCTTTGATGACATTGATTGAGGGGGAGATTTTGTATTAGTTTTATATGCCATTGGCTTCTGTGCTGGTTATGATGTTTGCTCATTTGTAAGTTGTGGTTGTGTCTTGCTTGTGTGACTAACTGATTATGCCCTTGTAACTATCTGGTTATGGTGTTTCTCTCAGTTATAGGTTGTGGTCATATCTTTCTCATGTGATTATCCTTGTCTACCCATGTATTGAGTGTCTTGCATTAAATGCTTTTATTTGATTAAATGTTTATTTGATTCATGGTTATCATTGTCATTATCTATGCTAGAGTCTTAGTTTAAAATCATTGTCATTATCTATGATTAAATAGTTTTTACACTAGCGATTTACCACACTTCATTTTAAAACCACAGGGACCGAATGTGTCAAATTGCCAAAGATCAAACCTATACCCCTAGCGACTTACCATATCTTCTCAAATAAGTTTTTTTTTTCTCTCATTTTTTTTCTCTCTTCAAGTTAATTTGTTCATTATAGCGACTTAAAGTGGTACGTCTTGAATTTCTCCGTGTTTTGTTCTATCTTATGCGTTTGTGTCTAGTTTCTAACTTGTCTTTTTAACCAGATCCCCTCGTGCTCGTGATTTGTGACTTTGATTCCCACCTAGGTTCGATTTATCATGAAATCGTGTGTTGTTGTTACTATGATGTTGAAAGTGTACAAATTGTTTGGAATATCTTATCTTGATTGCTCGTTAATTTGTTTACATGAACTGGTGGTGACTGATTAGTGGTTTGGGTCGTCTGTTTTTTAGTAGTGTTCTTGATGGCGACTTAATCTTGTTCTTGGTAGCGACTTAGCTTGAATGTTCTTCGTGGCGAGTTAGCACTCAGCTTAGCGACTAAGTGGCTGTGGCGAATTAGTTTATTATATTGTGGCGACTTGGGTAGCGACTTAGTTGTCAGCGACTTGTCTTTACAAGTTAGCGAATTAGTAACATTAGCGACTTAGTTAACAAAGTTGTAGCGACTTGGTTTTGTCACTGTTCATGGCGACTTGTCTTTACAAGTTAGCGAATTAGTAACATTAGCGACTTAGTTAACAGTTTGGTAGCGACTTGGTTTTGTTACTGTTCATGGCGACTTGCCCTTACAAGTTAGCGAATTAGCATATATAGCGACTTAAAGAGCCAAACTATTAGCGACTTGTCTGTGGTACCAGTGATGGCGACTTGTCTTTACAAGTTAGCAACATTGTTCACTTTCATGTTGCGAATCAGTCCTTTTTAACAGCTTGTCTATCTATAAATTTAGACATGTTTGGTGGACTTTTTAGGGTCTAGGGTTATTGAAATGTTTAAAGATTAATTGCTAAAGTTGATCTCATTCTCACAATATTTAGGATCTCCTGATTCAACTTGTTGAGTCAACATACTCTATGTAATCTGCTATGACATTTCTGTTTAGGCAAACGGTACTTGGTTTCTCTCACGACTACCAAATGTTACTTTTTGCCTCATGCATATTTGTTATATCACTTCTACATTTGTATCTTGGCTTATGACATGATCCCCTTGCAATGCACTCTTTAACCTTTTAATCCCTTATCAACTCGTCAAGTGATAATTTTTCTAAAGGACTCTACTTCATTGAAATATATCACCTATGCCACTCAATCATTCTCTATATGTGTTTTGGGGACTCCTTCTGAGTTACTAGTACTATATGTCTATGCCATAAGGGTGCTCTCAATGTTGTCTCACTTATCATCTATTATCTAACTCGTTCCCAATCATTACTGTTGATTGTATGTTTACTCAGATCATCAATGGCAAGTTCAAACCCTGAAGAGAGCATTACCCCGTCGGCATCATCCAAAGTTCTCTCAGACGAAGAAATCCTTCCCAGGAGTCAATGGGCTGATATTGGAAAAAGTAACTGTTATGTGGACCTACAAAAGCTACAACAAAATCCGATACTCAAAGTGTCTATTGACATCCTCAAGAACACAAACTTCTTCGGTGCTATTACCAAGCAATGCTCGATTCCCACCATTTACATTCAACAATTCTGGAACACCATTCAATGGGACAAAATCACTGCTCAATATTCTTGCAAACTGGATGACAGGGAGTTCACGATTGATTCTGCTATTCTGAGCAAGGCTCTTGGAATCACCCCATGTAACCCTAACCTTCGTTCTGAATCTCCACCTGGTGCTGACGATCTGATTGTCTTTCTAATTGGGTTGGGTTATCAGAACAGCATTTTAAGGGCATCCGACATCATCACTGGACACATGTATCAACCATGGAGAGCTATTACAACTATTCTCAACTTGTGCTTATCTGGCAAAACATCAGGATTCGATAAAGTGAGAATTCCCATCTTGCAAATCCTATGGGGCATTGTCAATAGGGTTGATGTGAATGTCTCGGATCGTATTTGGGAAGAATTTTCCTTATCAATGAACACATTCATATCTGATAGAACAAATTTTCAGAACAAAGCTCAAGGCCAAAAGAAACAGAACAAGCTTTTGATTCCCAGCATCCGTTTTTCAAAGCTTGTTATCCAGTTTTTGCAACAAAATCACAACTTCAATCCTAGGAATGAATCAACTCTACATAAAGTAGAAGATGAATTTGTTTTAGGAAACCTGAAATATATTCCTAGAGGTATGGATAATGAAATCTTTGGATTGCCAATTCCTGATATTCTACTCACTGAAGATATCAAGAAGAAGGACTACTTCAAACAATACAAGAAAAGAGCTACCAGTTCCTCTGCCAATGTCACACCCTCTTCTCCACAACCCAATGCTCCCAAGACCACTTCTGCCTCACAAGCATCCTATGCCTCTCTTCCTAAAAAGAGACTTGAAAGGTCACAACATTCAGACACCGCATCCAAGAAGCAGAAAGTAAAAAGGAAGAAAGTGGAAAAGGAATTGGGTGAAAATACTGAGGTATCAAAGAATATTACAAGGTTAACTGATGAAGATGATGCAGATCTACAACTTGGAATTCAGCAAAGCCTAGAAAGTCTGAATGTGAAAGCTCCAGTAGGTGGAGTTGTGTTAAGAGAACCTGATCATCTGCCACGACAAACAACCCCAATAACACAAGACAAAGGAAAAGGGGTTGCTAATGTTGAAACTGAACAAGCCGCTCACATGCTTTTAACGATCTCATCGTCTCCATCAAGCACCACCAATCAATACGAGCTGAAGAGAAGAACAGAATCATCTCATGCTAAAGAACAATCTGGAGTGGAGAAAGTGCCTGAAACGGTTAAAGAAACTCTCACACTTAGTGAGACTCAATCTGGCCAGAATGTTGACGCTCTGTTGCAAAAAGGCTCGCAGGAGAATCTTGAGACAAGATCTGATGAGACCTTGCAGATGGATGAACCAAATCTGTCTACTAATTCTCTATCCTCACTTAAGGATCTCGATACAGATTTCACTTTCGGAGATCAATACTTAAATGACAAACCCTTAGATACTGCACAATCCATGTATACGGTCAACATTCAGCAAGATACATCAACCATTCCTCCGATGTCAGCATCATCACTATCTACTGCACTTCCACCTCCCATACCTACTCAATCAACTGTTCAAACACCACCGACATTGTCGCCAACACTTGAACCTGTCATTACAGTTGCTGATGTGGATGCTCTACCAGCTTCACCACCACAGATCCTTACCTCTGATCAACTATTGGACAAAGCTGTAAAAAGGATAGAAGCTCTTGAAAGGCAACTTCCTAAATCTGTTGATTCCTTTGTAGATCGTGTCTATAGATTGGAGCACCTCAACTTCAATGAAGGGGTTGCTGCCGCCATTGAAGGGGAAGTCAAGGATGCTGTGGAATGGGCAATGGAGGCTCCACTTCTTAGACGATTCAAGGATCTACCTATCACCGATATGAGAGCAGCTCTGTGTGAAAAGATGTATGAAGCTGAAGAGGACAAGCATGAGGTTCACAAGAAACTCTATGAAGCACTTGAAGAATCCATTAAGTTCGACAATTATGAGCAGTATATGATTAACATCAAGGAAAAGGAAGCTAAAAGGAAAAGGAGAGCTATTGTGTTGGAAACTTTGAAGAAAGACCGTAAAGATCCTCCTCCACCTCCACCACCAACGAGGGGCACTGGAACTTCTGGAGCTGGTGAACCCTCGATGACAACCAACACACCTCCACCACAACCACCATCATCACCGCCAAAACCTTCCAATCAATCAAGTCCTACAAGTAAACAAGGCACTTATAAGAAATCTGCTGCTTGGACGACGGTTGATTCAAGGTTCACATCCACACCCACCTCCTTTCCTGATGCTCAAATGGTTCACGAAGAGTCACATGTCATGACAGAGTCAGAATCTGATGAAGATGATGCATCAACTAAGCATATTCCTAAGCCATCAGAAGAAGATTGGTTTGATGATTACCTGGCAGGTAAACGCCCTAGCACATCCAGAGTTGCACCGTCAAGGCACAAAATTCAAAGTTGTATCGTTGAAGATAGACCTCCTTCTCCAGAACCTACATGGTCCATCCCTGAGTCCGACTCAATGATACCCGACAACAATTGGGTATCTACTATCACCAGCAATTATGAAGAACCTGCTGAAGACTCTCTTCTTCACTTTACTGGTGATATGGGAAGCTTCATTAAATGGTTTTGTAAACAGAAGAGTATCTCATCCTTAACTCCAAGAGATCTTGAAGGACCTGCTTATGAAATTGTTAAGGTCTTCCATTCAGATGCCAATCAACTTCAATACCAAATGGAAGAATGCCATAAGATGCTCAATGATCAAGTCAGTGAGCAAATTAGCCGCTTCAATGTTCACAAATATCTTCCTCTTGGTGGTGAACCTGGTCAGATGACCATTCAGGCTGAATTCTTCTTCAACCATGACTTGGACTATCTTTGTGGTCACTCTGCTGAAAGAAGACCTGCATTATCAATATCCAAGATGAAAGCTGCTACCTACTCTGATCAGGGGCTTGAACAGATGGTTCCTGATCGTTTCTGGGTCAATGAAGAACTTAAGTATGACATTGCAGCTTCATATGGTATTTCACACTGGTGGTACAAAAAGAAGAACTTCTATATTGAAAGACATAGTGCTGACAAAAGACGCAAGAATGTTAGATCCGAGCTCCGTATCTTAAGTGTGGTTCGTGTAGAGGTCTTCCCGATATATGGATATGAGTATTTGATGAAGATTGTCCTTAAGAGATCAGATTTGAAAGAATATACTATTGAAGAAAACGACTTCAAACATCTTCTGCCGAATGATTTCGAAGATCTCTACCTCCTGAATATTCAAGGACACCTTGAGCATTTGCCTGTCCGTGAGAAAAAGGCCTTATCTGCTGCTGTTACTCTTTGGATTCGAGGCTTAGTCATTCGAAAACGAGTTGAGGACTTCCAACTCGGCATGGAAAGCTACCAAACCAGGATTAACCTTACATGTCCTCAATGGAGTGCCACAGGGCATGAATTTCATCATGAATACAAAGTCCTCGACACCCCGAGAGCCGTCATCTTTACTGACAGATATGGGACTCGCATGCTTATGAGACTATGTGAGCTCTACAAGTTTAGTGACGGTACGCTCAAATTGGTCGAAGAAGAACTTGACACCAGAGTGAAAGAAGTCAAAATTGATATGAAATCATGGGTTAAGACTACTTTTTGGACTGATGATGACTTGAAGAGGTGCGAACACTTCATTGCTGCAATCAGACGAAGACTCAAGACACGAAGGATCTTCCGCAGCCTTGAAAGTTTTGTTGGTGGAAGGCTTCGGGATGGTCACTACAAACTTCTTCAGAGAACGGAATAAAGACATCTTTGGGTCTCCATCTCTTATGTATTAAATCTGTGTATTAAGTGGTGTACTAACTTTGAACTACTGTAATGCATGTAATAGCGATAGGTTTTGTACTGTGGATTCCTCTTATTTCGAAAAAAAAAAAAAAAAAAAAAAAAAAGGGAAACATCTGTGTTGTCCACTTCTGATCATATAAAACCGGACACATTTTTCTCCAACAAATATTTTGTCTCATACATATTTAGATCACTTGAGATCCAAAATCTCAAAGGATTTGAAATTTTTGATCGGGGGAGAAAATGTGATATAAATATGAAAGATGTTAAAAGATGACCAATTTTTTGTGCATACTACTCTCTAATATGTGCTAAACAATTTTCGAATCTCGAAGCATATATTAAGGGGGAGCATTTTTTTTGCAAATTCAAAAAAAAAAAAAAAAAAGAAAAAAAAAACATCAGGGTACACAACTTTTAAATTTTTCTAAGGTACCTTGATTGTATATTATATGGCTTCTAATCTTGTGGTGATCATGTCTGCACTTCAAAAAGGGTTCCCTCCAGTATGTGCAAAACCCTCTTTCAAACTTAGAAGCACATATTGAGGGGG
The DNA here is from genome assembly GCA_019973895.1 of Chrysanthemum seticuspe. Classification (NCBI taxonomy): domain Eukaryota; kingdom Viridiplantae; phylum Streptophyta; class Magnoliopsida; order Asterales; family Asteraceae; genus Chrysanthemum; species Chrysanthemum seticuspe. The sequence continues at coordinate 218,123,644 of BPTQ01000002.1, read as the reverse complement.
AGCAAAATCATGAAAACCTCATCCTTCCCGAAAATGCTTTATCTACTTGATTTGATCAAGGAAGTGATGGTGATATCTTTTAGAAAAATGGTAATCAAAGAAGTAATTTCTTCCTCTTGCCTCCGTGCGCAAAACGATTTCAAACATTTGATGCACATGTTGAGGGGAAGTACTTATTCTAAAAATATCAAAAACAATTCAGGTACAAAATGTTTTGATAATATATCACAAGTATCTGAATTGATTTTCAAATGGTTTTCAATTGGTTCCATATGGCAGATGAACAATACCAAATAGACCGACCAACTTTACTTTATGTATGGTGATATAAGGATGATAAGGTTAGGTATTTGTTCCCATGATCCGCCAGAACCGGAGGGATCTACCCAGGGACTATCCACTAGTTAGTGTAGAGTTCTTAGGTATGATGTTAAAAGGAGAAAAATGAGATATGGGAAGAGTGCGGACTGAGACTGAGCTAGTACTGGAACAAACCCAACAAGGTTCTAGCTATGAAGTCTCGGTAAGCACTGAAGGGGTTGAAGAATTAAAAAGAATTGAATGAAAGAAAGGGTGAAAACAAATAGCCCTCCATTTATTCAACCTTAGGGAAGATACCGGGTTCAATTCATATGCTACTGATGGTAACATCGGTATTGAAGACAAGACCTCATGGACCCAGTGACGCACTGCACCTCAACTTTCCAAACCACTCAAGTTCCTCTTAAAAGGACTTGTTTCATTCTCACGGGGAACCGACATTATCTATCGACTTTCTCTTAGAGATTGTTGATATTGAAGAAGGAGACCCTCTCCCTAGTCTCCGGCACAGGATCCAAATATGCAAAAAATTGAGTCTAGAGCCACGAGATCATCAATAAATCTCATTAGGACACCTTCAATGAAGACTCTCTGTTTCACACAATGTGGAAAGAGAGATTATATCTTGAGTCCTACGCATTATCCTTGTGGTATTGCCAGAACATCTGAGTGATGTGTTTACATAATCACAATGAAGATGGAAAGCCTTCTGGAGCCAACATCAAACAAGCTCCTGGTAGGTGGCATGTGAGATCTATTATATAGATCAACCTTGTGACAACTGAACAGAAACAATGGCGCGATTCAATCTCTTGAATCAATCCTGGTTCAGGTTATGGATTGACGGATACCTTTGAAAAACCGGTCTTTGTGCTTAACAACTCTTTTCTTTTGCACATCGACCGTGTACTCATTTTTCAAATCAAAAGGTGTTTTATGATTGATAATTGATGTTCATCAAAACCTTCATTGTATTGCAAAAACAATTTCTATTGAGCAATACACGATTGTTTTTCAAATCTCTTTTCATCAATCAGTGGACTTAAAATTCGCTGGTTCACTCACTCCGTGTTGTCTTCTTTGAGATGTTCCGGTTTGAGAACAGCTAGAGCAGCTGCGAAACCCTGTCAAGGAAATTCTTCGAAATTATACCTGATCACAGGCAGTACATGTACTGATCAACGGGGAACCGTGGGTCGTGTACCTCAATTCATCGAAAGTGATCAAAGACACTTTCGTGCGATTTATTGCTAACTGTTGTATGCAGGTACACCCGACGTTTGCAGCTGATCAGAATGAAGCGGTCAATCCATAGCCGCATGCTCACTTAACACATTCTTCTCAAAAGAAATCATGATTAGTGCATCAATGACTCTGATATTTTCACTCCATGCTTCTGCTACGCTGCTGCCAATATCATGAATCAACGAAAGCTTCCGTTACTCTGATGAGAAGATATCATGATCAAGAATGTGAGCATGTAGGTCCGAATGTCACAACATCACATAGAACCAACACCACAATGAATGTCTCAGAGATTTTTTTGTAGCTGATGATCTCAAATGTTGGCTCATAGTTATTATCTCATGGATCATTAAAGACCTCCACTTTAAAGTACAAATCTATGCAGACTTTGAAGTTGCACTACTTATGCACAAAGATTGCGAAGTTGAAGTATTAAAGTCTACGAGCTCAAGAACAAAGTCAAGAATAGAATGCTAGGATTTGAAATGTAAAACATGGGGTGACCTCCCTTAGGGGGAGATTGTTAGGAATTAGAAAAATCCAGTATTGAAGAGTCGGTCACCCCAACTATTATCTAGCCTAAGTTAGCTCGTAGATTTGTCGTTAGTTACGTTATTTAGGAGTTTATTAGTTAGTTTGCAGCATAGTTTAGTTTAGTGCAACACCGTGGAGGAAGGACGGGTCTTTACCCATTGTATCCCTGATCCACAGGCCGTCAGGAGGTCGTTTAGTCTGTAACCTATAAATACCCTCTACCTTGCAAGGTAGAGGGTTGGATGTTCTTTAGTAATCTAATATTCTACAAGTTTCTCTTACTAGAATATCCCACTTTCTCTCTCTCTAAAATCATCTATATGCTCATAGTGTTAATGTTATGATATGTAAGTGAAATCCAATATCCTACACCAAGTAATTCGGATAATTACCACAAAAGTGGCGCGTGAAATTAAGGTCAATTCACCTTTAAGATGATTTTGTACATAAAAAATAGTCGTAGATAGCTCCATTCTAACGCACAAAGAAGCGGAGAAGCGGCCAGCTTAAAAGCCAATTAAAAACCTTCTTCTTTTAAGTCACAATTTAATGCGTACCTTCATTATACCTCTCTTATAGTTTGTCAAGAATAGGTGAACCTTTCTAACTATTGGTATAACAAACATCAATCGACTAAAAGTTTAAGATTTAACTTTTAAAAGAAAATCAAAATTCACCATTTTTTAGTCCGGTTTATTTTCTATTAAAAAATTACCCTTTGTTTACAGTTTTTCAAACAATAAATAAACAAATAAGCAAACAAAAATTAACCAACTAAAAGAATGAACATGCTGAATAAAATCAATTAACATCTATACTTTTAGCCAGGGCTCCGACCTGTTTTCGAGCAAGGTCTAAATAGACCGTATACATCGATTACTCGATTGCGTAAGCCCTAGGTTAAGCATATACAATAACACACATAATTGATTAAAAAATTATACATTTGTGGTCTTTCCCAATTTTACAATTAATTAACTTATTAGTAATTAACATGTCATACTGGTTTAATTACTAATAAACCCTAATTAATTAACATATATCGCATAATCAAGCATGTAATCATAAACACTTAACAATTACTACATATTCATATCAAATGTAATTAATCCATGACAAAACATGCATGTTGTTAGGAATATTTGTAATATTTAGTTAAAATTGTAATACCAGTAGGTATGTCATTCCTACTGGTAGAGTAATAGTTCCTACTGGCAGGTATATACTTCCTGCTGGTATCGTTAGTAGTATAGTTACTACTGGTCGTTCCTACCGGTAGTATAGTTAGTCCTGATTTAGTTAAATAGTTATTCCATGATAAGATTTAGTTTGTTAAAGTTGGGGATATGCATGAGATAAATTAGGAAGTGATATGCATATCTCCTCTACACGTTTTCTAGTAAATGCCGATTAGGGTTTCTTGTAGTATAAAAGAAACCATCGGCTATGAAGAATGTACATCTTGAAAAACACTTTTAATAGTTAGTAATATAGATCCATAGAGGATCATTGTTATTTAGTTATTCTTCTTTAACTCTGTTGTTTATATTCCGCGTAAATATCAGTTTATTGTTAGAGTCTCTCTTGTAGTTTGCTTGTGATTACATAAGTATTCTACCTATTTCAACCAGCTCAAAAGATCTATCTAGGACTGATCCAACACTCCCACAAGAGTTTTCCCACATATAGTCATGATGCACAACAAACTACACATACTGGGAAACAACTTCCCGCACATAATAATCACGTAGTAATAGTCATGCATTATAGCATATATTGGTATGCACATGTTGACCAAATATGATAATAATGCATCATGTTGACTAAACATCACATACTGGGAACCACTTCCCGCACATAACAAATACATAGTAATAGTTATGCATTAAGACATTTATTGGTACGCACATGTTGACCAAATATGATAATAATACATCATCTTTGACTAAATTAGCACATGGTATAGTTTTCAAGTATTTGTGATCGTTATAAAAACTATAGCATGTATCTCCCCCAAAGAGTTTGTAAAACGAGTATTAAAAGAGTAAGAGTGGGGCTATGACTCACGGTAATCCTTAAAAGTTTAGAGTACTTGTGAAAGTCAATAATTGAGCATGTATCTCCCCCAAAGAGTAAAGTAATTTAAATGAGAAAAAGTGGGGCTATGTAACTCACAGTAATATGTTAAAGTTTAGAGTATATGTGAAAGTAAAAGCAAGTAGTTGAGCATGTATCTCCCCCAAAGAGTTTATAAAATAATTAAATGAGTAAAAGTGGGGCTACGAATTCACTGTGAACAATGATATCAAAACGGATAATGGAATTGATGGATAAGCCAGGAAGTCTCTATGCGTAACCTAGAATATAATGTCGTGTCTTAGGCTTGGAATAACGATGCGAAAGTATAAACAAGCCAATATACGTCTATATATTGATCATGATATAGTACTTGGCAGTTTCATGTATGTTTGTTTATGAAACGATTTTTGTTTGTATATCTCGTACTCCCGTTCGGGCCATCATAATCCAGAGTTCATGTAGTAAACATTCGAGGAGCCAGGACACTTTAATTCGTCAATCCACAATTCGTCGACGGTTTTACTCTAATGAACCCCTCACATGAAGTTCCCTAGTGTTGTAGTATTCGACATGGAAAGACATATGTTTTGCTCGTTTGATCATTTGACATATAAGTTAAGTGGTTACAAAATATGTTTGGTCATAATCCGCAAGTGAGTTTTAAATGTCGAGTAAGTGTGTAAAGTTTCATGGTTTATGGAGGGAGTAGATCCAAATTTTATTGTATACGTTTTGGTTTGTCAAGGCTAAGGCCTTTGGTTTATGGTCTCGGCTACCATGGCATTGAGACTCAGCCTTGGCCTTAGCCGTGGATGTGGTCTCGGCTTAAGGCCATTAGGCCTCTTAGTTTGCCTTTAGTTGTGACAAAAGTATAGTCGTGAGACTATATATATAGGGCAGTTTCAGTTTTTGAAGGATAATGGTCTGTTTTAAGCGTTTTCAGGGCCCGAGCTTCTTTGACATGTAAGGAAAACGTCGTTCCGGACAACCTTCGTGTTTTAACTTTTTTTTTTAAATGGACCAGAAGGCCTTGAAAAAATGGGTAGACCCTTAACAGTTTCAATTTGGCAGTTTCGGCGTTTTGGTTTTGCTAACTTCTTTTGATCATATCTTTTTACTCGTGTACTCATTTTGGGTGATTCAAATTGCTACATTTTCCTTGTAAGATCCTCTATTATTATATAAGCTTTTTTTCAAGTCTATAAGTACATGTTTCTAGTCTTTTATCGTAGCATAACCTACTAGTTCACTTGTTTGTTTTATAAATGATAACATAAAATGATCTATAAGTTTAGACTTGTTTTAAGGATTTGTACATCATGAGATCAATATAACAAGACATATATAAGATATAGAGATTATGAAAACAAAATAAGGATGATGAGCATAGGTTTCCTTACAACTTTTGGCCTTAATGAAAAGGGAAATCATGAACTAGGACAAGATCTAAACCTTTCAATCGAAAACCCTAACTTCCAATCCTTCAACACAACTCTTGCTAACCCTTGATAACATTGATATAGACCTTGTAGAAACCTTATTTATTCAGCCCCTAGACCATCATGTAGCTCCTAATCCAACCATGAAATCACCAAAAAAACACTAGATTCATGTAGAGGTTTACTAGGCCTTTAATTTCTCTTGGAATACTTGAAGTAAAACTTGAATGAAGAGTGTTTGTGTTTGTTTTGTGCTGTGAACGACTACAAGAGGGGGAGGGGGTTTTATATAGTATCTTGAGGAGGTTAGGAATGTATGATTCATAAGCCTTGTTAGTTAAGGGAGACATGTGTTGCAAGATTAAGGAAACTTAGTTACTAAGTTAGTATATGTGTAACAAATCTATCTAGATACATTCTAACCATGCCATGTGCCCTACCTAGCCACCAAAAATGATACATATGGCTATTTTGAGGAGGTTAAGAGTTTTAATTAATCATCTTGCCTTTACGGAGTGAGTTTTGGTCCCGTTAATCGCTAACTGTAAGTCGTAAAGTCACGAAACTTAAAATCGGGTATCCTAAAAATATGAAACTTGTAAATATGTTAAAAATTGTTAATATACTCTATATTAGTAATATTATATGAGTGATAAGTTCTATCGAGATGCTTAAAGTCGTGAAAACCTAAAACCGTAGGCTTAAAATGCGTAAAACGCGTAAAACGAAAAACCAGAAAACGTAAAATTCCAAAACTTATAAAACTGTCGTATGATGTGAAAAACCTATATTTCTCTTGTTTTTAATGTTGCAGGGACATATCGGGATGCCTAAATGTATTTTGAACCTAAACGTAAATCTCAGACACGGTTCGTGAAATTTGCAAAAATGACTCGACGAGTGTCAAATTCTCGGGTTATCACTAAAATAGGTTAACTTACGAGAATGTGAAATAAAAATTTAGGAAGTGAATAGTAAAAGTGAATAGTAAAAATGAATAGTAACCCGAAAATGCGAATTGTTACACTTATCTATCATGAGTAGCTAAATTACTATTGTGTTTGCTTAGATCTATAAAAGCTAGTTGTTAATTATTGTTAGGTTGTCTCTTGTCTTAATTGGTAGACGCTAGAGTAAAGAAAACTGACTTTTTCTTTAATTGTTGCAAGCTTGAACGTCCTAAATATCATAAAGCTTGAGAGTGCACTTGAGCCATCATTGTGTTTATTGTGTGAGTTGTAGCTTTTGGATAATAGAGTATTCGGGGGAGATACTATGGTACTTGGCGATCCCGGATAGTCTAGATGAAAGTTACAATTCATAGAACTAGGGAATTAGGAACCCCCTATGACCACACGAAATACAACGCACCAATTAAGATGAGGATGTGACAATTCAACCGACCAATAAGAGATAACTAGGGAGTAAGAACATCTAAGTAAACACACTCTTAATCATCATAAGAACACACCATTCAATACATAGCTTATCTTTTCTTTTCTTTAGTCATTAGTTTAAATAATTAGTAGTTAAAATTGGTTGAAGTACCACCCCCACTCCTATACCCCGAGATTTTACTTTTCTTTCTAAAAAATATAAAAAAGACTAAAAAAAAGAATCACCTTCAACCTCACCTTCTCATCATACATCTCTACCTAGCATCTTTATTCTCCTAGAGAACGATCAACCCCCTGGGCTTACTCATACTATACTGCAACGATTAGGTACACTGCCTAGAAGGTTGTAAAGCTTACTCACGGAAAAGGAAGTTTTTCGACCCCGAACTCCCTATCACTGCCTGAACTACCAGATGCATTATACCTCTGATTATTTTAAAAGTTGTTAGGATGGTGGATTGCAGATTTTGGTGTGATACTTTCCCTTTGCTTTCTTCTTGTTTAACCATGGTGTAAGCCTTAGCAGCACTTGGTAATGGTTGCATAAGCAATATTTTCCCCTAATGTTGGAATAATATTCATCAAGCCCCATCAAGAACTATATCAATCTTTTCCTCTGATCTCTCTCTGTCCATTGATCCTACCATTTGCACAGTTACACAAACACAAACACAAGTATGGTGCCTCCACTGCATCAAATTCATCCCAAAGACCTTTTAGCTTGTGATAGTATACCTCCACTGAATAATTTTCTTGCTTCAACTGCACAATGTCATTACTCAATTGGTAGATTCTATGACCACCAATCTGAGCATAATGTTCTTGCAATTCCATCCATAACTTTGAAGTAGAATTGATAAAATTCAAGTTGTTTCCAATTTGTTCACTCACTGTGTTAAGAATCCAAGAAATCAACATATCATTGTTCCTTTCCCAAAGAGCTCTTAACGCAGAATTAGCATGTGGTTCAGCTAAGTCTCCAGTAATGATTTTCATCTTATTCTTAGCATTCAAAGCAATTGTGAGTGATCTTTTCCATGAACTATAATTGTCTGATCCAGTTAGCTTCTTTGAGATCAAGACTAATCATGGATGATCTGTTTGGTGAAGATATAGAGGATGATTGGATGTAATCTCATCATTGATTGAATTTGTAGTTGTATGTAGTGAATCATGTGTGTTTTGATTGTTTTGTGAAGTTCCCACCATTTTCTTGATTTGAAAATTTTATGATGAATTTGATTGATTTTGATGAAATTTGTGTTGTAAAGTGATTATTTGAGTTGATAATGATGATTAGAATATGATTGCGGTTGTAATGATGGTTTGTTTGATGAATTTTGATGAGTTTTGTGGTAAATGGTGGTGGTTTGTGGTGGTTAAAAGTTGTTAGATTGATCGGAGTTAGTTAAAAGTTTCTTAGGAGCAGTTATTGGTAAAAGTTTTTTAGGAGCATTTATTGGTGGCGGAATAGTGGTGGTGATGATGGTTGAGCAGAGATATGCTTTGATACCATATTGAGAAATTAGAAAGAGAACATTGTGGAGGGAAATGTTGTTGTATTTCACTAACTGATAAAATGGGTACAAAAGAGTATTTATACAAAACAGAAAGTCAAAGTCAAAACTGTCTAGAATTACAATTACACTGATACTTAAACTAATTAAACTATCTAAAGCTACTGAATTACCACACTACAATTCCTGTGAGCTTTGAGATGCAACTGTAGCTTGTTTGGCTTCAGAGACTTTGTTGCAGACTTCATGTAGTTGACTTTGGTGCTTGTGTAGTTATGACTGGCTTGTGCTTGACTGTCTTGAGCTTGATTGTCTTCCTTAGTTCTTTTATATACATATTGGACCACATTGATACACCCAGCTAGTTTAGTATACATTAATGCGACGTGTAACGAATTAAAACTATTATATATAATTCTGTTGGTCATCGACACTGTAATATTTGAAAGACAACTCACACAAACCCTTAATAACACATTTGTTCAACACGAGATTCAAACCCTCAACCTCGTAGTGGAGGAACACCTTAACATTACACAATGAATGTACAACTAGGCCAAAAGCCCTTTGGTTGTGGTCGTTAACAATGTAGTGAACAACAAAAGTAGACAAAATCAATCTTTAGATTATTTGAATGGAAACACATGCTCCAGTTCACATACATGTATAAAATCAACTAGAGAGTACACAATAACCGCAATGATAAAACATCAAGATATCCACAATACAAAAAACGAAAGCACCACTTGATCGTTGATCGTATCTATAGGTTTAGATCACGAAGTTCTTTTAGATTCATTGGGGTCACATATTTTGGGTCACCTTGAAGTAATTGCTTAGCGATAAGAATATTTGCAGCTTCACTAGGGTGGTAAGGATCCCAAAACACATGTTTATCTCTGTCAGTACACAAACTCGACGTTGGGCCACAAGGAATTATACCTGCATACTGACCTCCATTCCCGCAACATGCTTTACTTGCTGATTTAAATCCTAGAACATTCAACAATACAAAATATTAACATAACTTAATCTAAACTTAAAAATTGCAATACAATATATATAGATTGTTACCGTATTTATCATAGTTCGTAATGAGCTCCAAGACTAAGTCGTAGACGTTAGCATGAACAAAAGTAGCCCCAGGGAGATTATCGTTCAGTTGTGCAACCAAATCCTTCAATTTAGCATTGTATCGAAGGGCGAGTTGATTAGGCAACGCCACACATTCGTCCTCCTTCAGTTGATTGATCGTTCTCTGATATGGAATGCATCCTATCGGCCCAACATTTCCTAAAATGAATTTTCGTGCGTCCAGCTGATAAAGTCTCTGCAATAAATTTTACATCCAAATAAAGTTAAAGTAGTTGTTGCAACTTCATTCCTATGTGGTAATGTGATCCTAAGTTGTAAGGTGAGACTTACGGTAAGCTGGGATTTGAGGTGACTAAGGAGATCATCCACGAAAGAATCGGGTGTTTGTGTGACTCTAGCTCCAATGGAGAGAACCGGAAGCAAATAATTGTTGAGAAAGTCGTTTGATCCGATTGTTATTGAGAATATTGATTTCTTCATAACGTGTTCCTTTGCTTTTGATGGACCAAGGAGTTTATCGATCTGTTGTCTTGTGATGTTGAAGTAATCTATCTGGATGTCCATCGATAACCGGTTCACCTGTAAAAACACATCCTATTAGCATGGAGCTAAGATTTTTCATTACTAGATTATTTACCAACGTCCCAATACGATAGTAGTTAGAACAAAAAGTTTATTGTTATTGTATCAAGCTTACAACTTACAAAAATTCTCCCAGTGGCGTTCATAATCCCTCCACCACCAGAGGCGTAATTCACACCATATAAAATCACATCTCCAGTGGTATTAGGATCAAGAAACGGCACCGCAAAACGTGGTTGCCCTAGCTCCTCCCCTATATATAAATGTAAAACACTTTGTTAGTATTCACAAATGACAAATGCAAAAATTATATATCCAACTAAAGATGACGAGTTTAGAGTTTATAAGGATCATACCAATAATGTCTCCAATGGTTCTACCATTAGTATACCGACCCGTAGGTTGTCCTCCAGACTGTTTAAAATCAATCCCATTAGGTTTAATATTAGCTTTAGATAACGTGGGCAAAAAGTTATTATTTCCGGCATCGACCAAAGAATCTCCAAAGATATAAGAAGCTCCCAAAGCCCCGGGTTTACCAGAATCGACAGCAGCGTTAACAACTGCGAAAGCAATCATAAAAACTAAAGTAGCAACAAAGGATGATAAAAGATGAGCATCCTTAGAAGCCATTAAAAATATGGTTAATGTATATAATAAAGGTGATGTAAACTAAAGTGATAATGAAAAGAAGGCTAGGTGTGAGCGAGCTTTATATTTGTTGCATGTAGTAAAAATGGAAGTGTGTTTGGTAAGACCAAAATGAGGTTGTTTATCAACCATAGGAAACGTCATTAATGTCTTTACCTGTTTTGACTAACTAGAATGCCAGGTTTTACTACATCGTTTGCCTTTTGTCACGCCAGCAACCGTCTACTTATATCATGTGGTACGTAAGATATTCTTGTTTGGATTTATTTAGTCTTTAAAAAAGTTATGGTCTAGTGAATTGGTATAATATTCTTATCTTATTTTATTTTACTTCATCTCATGGAGTATAAGATTTTGGTTAGGTGGCTTTTTTATTTTCTTGTAGATACTATATGCATTATTTTGGAATCTTTTGTCCTCAAGCAATAAAATATAGTAGTATATAATCTTTTAACTCATCCGTCTATTGTTGTTCAACGAGACCAAAGATTAACGTGTTCACAAGATGAATTATGGTCACACAAAAGATCAAAAGATGGATTTGTAACACCTACCAAGACAAAACACAGAACCAAAAACAAGTAGCCCGATGCTACAGCACAGTGAGTTGGCTAATTAAATCAAGTGTTAAAGTTCTTTGTATGAAGTAAATATTGTTGGATTTCAACATCATGTGAGTAAGGTTTTAATATGTTTTGTCAAAGTCAGTTGTTAAATAACCAACACCCGATTAGTAGAAAAGTTTATGTGATATGTACAAAGGTAATTACAAGAGAATTTAATACGGAGTTAATTTTGTTGTGCTTATTTTTCTTATATAAATTTGTTTGTCAAACTAGCCGGAGACGTAGCTGAAAGTTTAAAAAAAATTTAATGTGAAATTCTCATATTCTTTTTTTTTTTTTATAACCATGATTTTCGATCTTTTAGCTGACTAATCCACGGGGTTTGAACCCATCGTCACACAGACTCAAAGCAGGTAAAGCCCTTGTTAGAATGCGGGAGTCGATTCGCATATAAACGACTAGGAGTGTGTGAGCCTATGGGGGCACACACGTTAAACACGAGAGTACATTTTACACGTTTACTACTTGGACTACTTGACCCGACACTTAAACTCGATTGTACATGGATCCAAACCCACTGCCGGTTCACTTGTGGGTTGTTTGGATCAAGCTTATGGGCTAGGAGAATTGTAGTAGAATATGGAAAGAGATTTAACTTGGAGCTCAAGTTTGGAGCCCAAGGATCCTAGGTTTTGGAGGTTATATATACTCCACACCTAGCCTCTAAAACTTACGACATATTCACAATTCCGAGAAGTTACAAATCGATCAAATCACCATCATCCCTAACGATTCTAAACCCTAAGTCGATTAGGGTTCTAGTTCATTGAATCGATTCTTAGAAACCTTCAAACTTGCATCGATCTTGATCCAAGTCGTTTGTGGTTAATTGCTCTCGATTTCTGAAGTTTTCCTAGTCGAAAAGAAAGCAAGAAATTTGGTGTTTTGCTGCTGTTCTCCACTACTAGAAAAAAGGCTTTTACCTACGGCCAAATCCCTAGGAAATCCATCACAAAAGGCCTTTGGTGACAAATTTCCGAGGGAAAAAATCCCTAAGGAAAACCATGCTCGGAAACCCTCACCGACAAAGCTTTCCGACGGATTTTTTAAGTTTCCGATGGAATACATTCCCTAGGAAAACCCTCACTGAAGACCCAAACAAAGTGATTAACATCCTACCAATTTCCAACCAAGTCTAGGTTTGGTTTACTAGTAATTTCCTATGGAATTTGACTTTCATTTCCTAGTGATATCCTAGGACAGATTTTAGTTTTTGGCAATATTTATATTTTCCTAGAATGAAATAATATACTGCATATAATGAAATACCAAACAAATTTTTCAGCAATTTATAAAATACACCAATAACTTTCATATCAGAAAACTACATAGCATATTCAAAGTTCACACAACTATATCCAAAAAAGCTCTGAAGTGGAAACTCTTTTTCGAGTTTCTATCAAGTTAGCAAAAAAAATTCAGTCGGTATCTAAATATCCAAGTTTGAATTTTCGATAAACAAAATCTAACTTTGTTGATATCCAGTGGTTAACTAACTCGGAGGTGGAGAAGGTGGTGGTTTTAGTGTTTTCATCATTTTGGCGATCTCTTTTACTTGCTCTTCTAACTCTTTGACTTGTTCCTCCGCCTCCCTTTCTCGCTCTTTAGCAGCCTCTTGTCGCTCCTTGGCAGCTAGTTCCCGTTCCTTAGCTTTCTTTGCTTGGTCTTCGCGTTGTTTTTTCAAAATTTCAACCTACAAATATAATAACATGTTAAAATTGGAGATATCTTTGCTGTAATAACATGCAGCCAACTTGCTGCAATCTCAACCAAAAAGCAACATTGAATCACTCTTAAATGTCCATTTGACTGTTTGGAGTTACTCTATTACTTGTAGATAACTTAGAAGACTGCATGCACAAAGGCTACAAAATAAAAATCACTGACTTAGGAGGAAACATAGCCAAGTTCAGACAACTGGCTCCAATGAACAATATAGTAAAAGTATTCCTACATAGCTATGATGATGATATTGTTGATTATACAAGTGTGCCATTATTATTTTTTTACATTCCTGTAACAACACCTAATCCAACCCATAAACTCGTTATAACTCATTTTAACCCAATTTGACCCATTAACCCATTGCAACCTATCAGAATCTATTATCACCAACTAGGAAATCGGTGCCCACACGTTGTGGCGGTGCCTTTTCCTTTGTCTTTGGTCAAATGTTTTGTGCCTACAAATTTACAATTGATATAAATACTTTAAATTTAATATCAACGATATGGTTTTCTTTCTATAAATAAAATTCTTTCTATAAATAAAGTGCATACCTTGTTTTCGTTGCAAATATCTACATTAATAAACCAAGTCTCGTCACCAACTACTTCAGGAGTCCTAGGCCTGCTATTGCAAGGACTGCTGCAACAGAGGATGTCATCGCCACTCTTTTAACTATTGACGCCTTTGAAAATGAATCAAGTATATTTAGTGTTCCTTTCAATGCAGGATCAATCAATTCTTCCTGAAACTAAGAGTGAAGTATATGAGAATACTGAGTTTCATGTAGTAGCAAGGGTTGTTTGGCATTGAGTTTAGAGTTGCAGCAAGGGCAGTTTAGAACCGAGTTTAATGCTGCACTAAGGCAGTTTGGTAGAGACTGAAGTGTCTTGATTGCGCAATTGCTACTGACATAAATCATATATTAAGAGAAGTTTGCTTACAGATCACTAACTTTGTGATACCTTCATGAAGACGTCAACTTCTAGTTCTGAAAATATTCCAGCTCCTTTCTTTCGTTTAGCAAGTGCCATCAACAATGCTGAAATATATTAGTTATTTGTATCAGCTTTTAAGAAATATGGTCAGATGCAAAATGGTAAGTGGGTGAAACAAAGTTAATGTAAACCGAAAGCACATAATCAAACAGCAGCTGTAAAAGTTAACATAAACCGAAAGCACATAATCCCCTGCTTCACATCTCGATGAAGAATTATAGAAATCACGGAATACATTAAATTGGATAGAAGTATAGTAAACTTACTCACGATGCCAGTGAACATGATCTTGGTTACAAACTTTAACAGCATCACACTGCAGGCACATCAACAACGCCATAGATACTTTATACTACATAGTCATCATCATAAGAACAATAATAATGTAATGTCAGTTTTACCATGTGACATCCAAGTTGTATAACCGGGTAAAAAGCCATTTATACACAAGTGAAACCGTTTAGTTGACATGTTCTGTTCATTTTTAACAACTACTACATAGACATGAGATTCATTTTGAGTATAACTCCTAATCCATAACTTTTCTATGCAAAAACATAGTCAAAATAATCAACATAGTCAAAAGCTAAGCTACTATCAATTTAAGTGATTTCAACCTAAATATACATACGAGTTCACACATTTTGAAACAAAAACAAAAAAAAAATCATCAATTTAAGTACAGTTTCTTCACAGCTACCATCAAACTTGCAAAAAAGTTATATAGATAAACATAGAAATCGAAAGATACAACCAATAATTTATGAGTAAACATCTATTGTTCCATGAAATATAGATCTCAAAACTAGGTCAACATTGGGTTTAACTTAAAAAGTTGTTCCATAAGTATGAAAGAAAGATGAAAGACCACACACGCACACTAACCTTTAGAATAGTAGCCAAGGTAGTCGCAGTCCAAACTTGAGGTCAAGGCGAGAGCAAATAGGTCGGGATTTGGGAGAGAAGATAAGTTGAGATCTGATTTTGGTGTCAAATGGGGTGTAATCGAGGTTTTGGGGGGAGATGGAAAAGTAAAATTGGGTTTGGGGGGAAATGAAAAAGTTAAATTAGATTTTGGGGGTAAAATGAATTTTCAGGGATGATAAGTGAATGGGTGTTTTTTTAATGGTAATTTGTTAAGTGGTTGAATACTAGGAAATTCTTAGGAAGTGGTTGAATATTTCCTATAAATTTCCGACGCCATTTTGTGTATAGGAAAATTGCTAGGAAAGGACTAGGAAGTTAAGTTCATTTGCTACAGATTTCCGACAATTTCATAGCCGTCACTAATCACTAGGAAATTGCTATGAAAATTGTCACTAATAGTTGCAACCAAAATCCGTAGGAAATTTGTCGGAATTCCATCGGTAATTTCCTACAGAAATCATCCCTAGGAAAAATTCATAGGTGTTGCCCTGATTCTAGTAGTGCTCGAAGCAGAAAAGGTGACAGATTCGTTTACCCTTTATCCAAAATCGGACAAAGGGCAAAACTGGTTCTCAGGTTTGGAGCAGATATCGGACAAAGCAGAAAAGGTTCTTGGGTTTGTTTGTTATCTCGGGCAGGAAAAGAAAAAGGTTTCAAGGGTTTTTCTTGGTTCGTATAGTTCAAGTTTGCAAGGGTTGTTTGGCTTAAACGTTCACGACTAGCTTTTATCGGGCGTATTCGTGGTTAAGTGTTTGTGTGTGAACTCGTAGAGGTGTTTGTTTTAAACACTTGGTTTCTTTGTTCGTTAAAACTTGCGGGTGACTACAAGGGTTAGTTTTCTTGTTCCCTTTTATAACTTATTGTTTATTGTTTACGTGTTAACCTAATTGCTTAAACTAGATCCAAATTCCGATGCGTACTCGTAGTGTTACTTTGTTAACTAGATCTAAAATCCCAACAGCCC
Source organism: Chrysanthemum seticuspe (assembly GCA_019973895.1). Lineage (NCBI taxonomy): Eukaryota > Viridiplantae > Streptophyta > Magnoliopsida > Asterales > Asteraceae > Chrysanthemum > Chrysanthemum seticuspe. The sequence goes on along the minus strand of BPTQ01000002.1, from coordinate 218,107,544 downwards.
TGACGTGGCCACTTAAGATTGTTTGCACCTAACAGGAATTAAGCTTGAAACCTCACGCATTTTAAAGTAATAATTACAAGCCTTTTTACCACTAAGTCACCCTTAACTAGTTAAATCTCATATTTTATAACTTTTATTAAGATATTAGAGAGTGCACCTTGAATACCACGAGTTGAGATAAATATAGAATATAGACCGAATATTCACTATAGATCCAAATCACGACGGGATCTTTTTTTATATATTCATGTCTAGTAGATGGGCATTTCGATATAGTTTTGACAAACTTTTTTTTCGAGTTTTGTTTTAATGTTCAAATTTGCGTCTTGAAAAATCACATGTGATTTGTATGTTAGAAATACACATGATTTCATAAAATCCCATGTGATTTTCAAATCACAAATCACATGTGATTTCTCCAGTCGTAAATTTCAACACCCACAAAAAAAACCCAAAAAAAAGTTCGTCAAAATTATATCGAAGTGCCACTCAATATAATTATAATTTAATTCTTGTCGTGATGGTATGATTATTTTCGCAAAACGATTAACGGTTTGTGAGATATTTATTTTTTTTATAAAGATAGAAATGAGTTTTTTTGTTTTGATAAAGAAAATGAAATGTTGGATTGGTTCATTGAGTCTAAGAAGAATATGTGGTCTACTTTTAACTTTTCTCTGAATACCACAACGTACATTTCATGTGTTTAACGTTTTATAGTCTTGTATACTCCCTTCGTCCTGAAAAGAGTGTCCACAAACAAAAAATGAATAAATTATAATACGTGTAATTAATGCTAGTTTGATTGATAAAAATTCAATTTTATCCTCATAGTTAATATGAAATTAAAAATAAGTAATTAATGCATGTTTTAATTACAAGTGTAAAGTAGGAAAACTAATCATAATTATTATCTAAAAATAAAAACTGGACACTTTATTTTAAGCAGATATAAATAGTAATGTGAACACTTTTTATGAGACGGATAATAGACACTAGATTTTGAATATTTTAAAAAGAAAACACTCTATCTTTGCTATTTATAACAAGATGGGCGTAGCCCGCGCGCTGCTGCGGGGGCGAGTGTCTTTTCATTCATGGTCGTGTGAATAGTTTCGTTATGACCAAAAGGATCTTCTTAAGTCCGCGTGCGGTCTCTCTGGTGTTCTGCAAACACACAGTAAAAAAACAAAGGTAAGTCATATAACCATACAGAACAACTCCCTCAATGACATATATGTTTCGTCAGACAATCGCGTTTATATGTTATTAAAGATACATCATTCAATTATATATGAAAATTGTGTCACGTACCTTTGTACGTTGAAGTGAGATCTGAGATCAGAACCCCTAGCCTTGCAGGCTGCAATGCAAATAACAACGATCACACAGGTGGCATATGCAAATAACAACGATCAGAACCCCTAGCCTTTCAGCTTGTAATTGCGCCTGCACATTTTGTTTACTACCACGACCACACGACTGCACATTTTGTTTAAGTAACTGTATCTAAATCGCATATGTAAAACAATAATAAGATCAAAGTAGTTTAAAAAAAAGTACATCTCAGTAACAAGGAACTTTATGCAATGCTTAAATGCAGGCTTAATGATCTGCTCGCTAGCTAATCAGTAGCACTAAACTCCTGTAGCCATCACGGCTAAGCCTGTTATATTGAACCGGAACAAAGTCGATTGCTATGTACCCTTAATCCGCATACACATAATTATTTCAGCAAGTTATCAAATACCCTACGTTCAAGTACTTTGGAAGCTTATGCTTATAAGCTTATATAAGCTGGTTGTTTCAGAACAGCTTATGCTTATTGTAACACAACTAAAGTACAACACTACTCTCTATACATTTTCAATCTTTTAATAAGAAGTCCTAACCAACCCCTTATTTTAATTATAAAATTATACATTGGACCACTTTGAGTTGCTTTGGGCTACACTACAAAGAGCTAAAATTAACAGTAAAAAAGTATTATGTAAATAACATCACGACGCCAATTCAAAAAAAAACAAAACCCCAATATCCCGAGAGTAACCCTAATTTTTCAAAATTAATTGCAAAGAATTAAGAATTATAAACACTAATTTACAAATCAGCCAAAAATTCATAAATACCTTTAAGCTGAAATCGTTTAATGTGGAATCTTTCGTGTTTTAGGTTTAATCTTTCTATGGAGAATGGTGTAGAAAACTGATGGTGGAAGACGAAGTATGAAGTTTCCAGAAAATAGGTTTAGAAGATTTGGTAACCTTTGAGAAGAAGCAACCCACTAAACCGGTCATTGTTTTTAACCAGAAAAAATATAACGCAGGCCAACAATAGCCCAAACGAAGCCCAAAAAAATTCCGAATATTTTATTTAAAGGGATACAACGTAGTATTGTCCGCTCTATAATATATATTTATAATGTGTATTTCCTTTATTGAATTTTTAAATTCTTTAAACTTAAAACGTAATGAATCTTAACTAATTACCATTTAAAAACTTATTATCATATATTGATCTAATAGAACAACTTATATTCAAATTAGTTAAACATATTTATTACTGAAATAAAATAAATCACAATATTATAAACGTCAATATTTCTCATGTGAAAATTAACTTTTTAGTCCATTGGCAAATATGTTCAAAATTTTCGAGTAATGCAGTGTACTTGTAATTAGTGTTCTAAAAGGTGCGCCAAGGCGCGAGGCGTGGCCTCGGCGCCACGAAATGAACCAAGGCGCGAGGTCTAGGCGTCGTGTGAAAAGGCGTGATATAAGGCGCGAAAAGGCGTGAAAAGGCGCACCTTTTGGTAAGGCGTGGCGCCATTTTTAGAAGAATTTAAGGGATTTACGGATTTGGGCTTGAATTTCTAGTATTTGGGCTATTTCCTTCTTAGGCCTCATTATTTCAAGGGAAAAGTGTTTCTAAATGTATCCAAGTTACCCTGTTTTACTAAGTTGTGTATCAAAAAATTAATCCTCCTAAACAATGTAATATGTTTACTAATCATACTAACATGTGCATCAATTAAGACTCCCGTCTATTTTTGCTGATGTGGCAAAGTGGAACCGTTATCTTTGTTTTTTCCTTGTTGACTCATGCCCAAGTGGCAGTCAAACTATACCCTCTATCTATTATCCCGTTAATATATAGAAACGAGATTTGAGCCCCCAAATCAAAAACCACCACATCAACGACGACAACCACCACCACCATGTCTTATGCAAAAGACACTCCTCGTGTAATATGGCAATACGTTCGACCTTTTTGTGAATGTGGCCATCGATTGACAGGGAAAACGGCGTGGACACCAGAAAATCCAGGGAAAAGGTTTATTGCTTGCCCCATTTATGTAAGCCCTAATTTTATAATTGGGTATTTTTTGAATTTGTTGTTTTCTTTACATCTGATTTTGTTTTTGTTTTAACTATAGGATAAGAAAAGAAAGTGTGGTGTGTATGAGTTCTTTGATGAAGATTTACCAAGTGATTACTATAGGCAGCTGCTATTGGATTTGCATGCTAGGGCGAGGAGAGGTAGTGAAACAGTAGAGATGCAAGAGCATATTGGTGTGCTAACTATGGAGAAAGCAAGGCTTGTGCAAGAGTTGACAGTGACAAAGTCAAAACTACAATTGTATGACGGAATCTTTGTCATTTTGGTGGGTGTTTTGTTGGTTTTGTGTCTTGTATTAGGTATGAGGATTGGGTAGGATAGTGTAGGATTGTGGTAGTATAGTGTAGGATTGTGGTAGTTTTTGTTGTAATGGTATTTGACTCAAGTTATTAGCAATGAAACAATTTGCAAATTTCTTATATTGATGTTGCAGTTTTGTTATGTTTTCAGTTTGCATGTCACATGTGTATGCACTTTAGAAAGTAAAATTAGTAACTTAAAATTGACTTTAGAAAGTCAATCTACATTATTCAGTTCCTAGATTACAAGAGTGATATTATTGGGCATTAGAGCCATACATAAACCACCTAGTACAACTAGTTCAGTAGCTTTTGCCCTTGCCTTTTGAACCACTGCATTTGCCCTTGCCTTTTGAAGCACTAGCAGACTCATCTGTTGGAATTTTGGGTTCAAATGGCTTGATACCCAAAAGTTTACAAGTTTCTTTGTTTGGCAGACCTAGAACCTTTTTCCTAGCATCATAAGCTTGCCTTGCAAGCTGTTTTGGGGTTAAGTCTTCAGGTTCAATATGGATTGAGCTTGCAGCTTCATGATTTGGATAGCCCTTTGGAAAATAGTTAAACCATGCTCCCTCTGAAGTGTCACTACTATCACTAGAAATAACAATGATGTCTGCAAAAAAAAGGGTTAATAATAAAAATTATAATTAACTAAATAAAATAGGGATTCTGCTCACCATTGCAGGTTTCTTTCCCCTTGTTGGAGCTCATTGCAGTGAAAGTAAAAGTGATTCAATAGTTAAGTGAAAGTGATTGCTAGTTAAGTGAAACTTATGGCTGAGGAGTGCCTGATATTTGGTCTTTATAATGGTTGGAATTGTCTCAATAGTTAAGTGAAAGTGATTGCTAGGTTGAAAAAAATAGTGCATTTGCAGGAAAGATGCTAAAAGTGGATTTGCAGGATGATATGTTGAATACAATAGTGCATTTGCAGGAAACATGTCAAAATAGTGCATTCAAATAATAGAACATACAGAGTGCATTGAAAAAAACAGTGCATTTGCAGGAAACATGTCAAAATAGTGCATTCAAATAATAGAACATACACAGTACACAACCATAGCTTGAAAATTTGACTTTATCAAGTCATATAACTTCATACACAACCACAAAAGAGGGCATCTAGTTCAGTAGGTTAATACATATTGCAAGTTTGTCAATGCCCAAGTTACTTTAATACACAAAAGAGGGCATGTTAACTTACTTACTACCTTAATACATCTAGTTCAGTACCTTAATACATATTACATAATTAGTGACTAGTCTATGTTCATTGGAGTGTTTTGTGAGCTTCCTTGTCCCAGAACAGTTTTCGCCAACTTGCTTTTAATGATTCTTTCACTTGGACCCCTTTTTCTCACTGCAATTTTAAGTCTTGGTTGCTGCACTGGCTTAACCTGTGCTTGCACCTCAGCTTCATTAGGGACTTCTGTTTGGCTAGTAGCATTGTCTTCATTTCCAAACCAGAAAGAAAATCCTTTTGATTTATTTGGTTGCAATGGTCTTGGTTGTGAACCACTTGGGTTACTTGCAAAATGAACACCACCAACCTTGTTGAATGCCCTTGTTGGAGTTGATGCAAATTTTAATCCTGGGATATCAGAACCCCTAAGAACACCACTGACATTATCATGTTGAGAAGTTGTAGACCCACTTGCAGACCCATGTTGAGAACTTGCAGACCCTCCTTGAGCATTTGCAGACCCACCTTGAACATTTGCATACCCTTGTTGAGAACTTGCAGATCCTCCTTGAGCATTTGCAAACCCACCCATTGCAGGCCCATCTTGACCACTTGCAGACCCTCCTTGAACATTTGCAGACCCACCAACACCACTTGTAGTTCCTTTTCTTGGCCTACCAGACTTTTTTTTTTCCTTAACAGGTTTGTGAACAGTGGGATTCTTACAACCTTTTTTGTTATGACCAACCTGATAACAGTTTTGACAAGTTACAATACCACCTACCCTTGATACCCTTGTTCCACTTCCACCTTCACCTTTTGCCCTGATCCTCTTCTTCCTTGGCCTTCCTGGCATAACTATGGGTTTTAGTGGTAGAACAGTTGAGAATTGACTTTGATCTGGCCAGAAGTCAGTTCCACCAACTGGCTTTAAGAAGTTATTATAAGTGGCATGGTATAGAGTTTTCCTAAACCAATTTGGAACAAACTGTTCTGGAACCATATTCACCTTGAAGATACAAGATATGGCATGAACACATGGCAGCCCAGATAGCTGCCACAATCTGCAACTGCAGGTTCTAGTTTGCATGTCAACCTTGAATGCATCACTTCCTGATCTAACTTCAAATGCATCACCACCAGCTGGAATCACTTGCCAAAACCTTCATTTAAGTTTTCATTTAATTAGTAACAGTTTACTAAAAGTGAAATAATGGAAACTAATGGAATGCATCATACCTTGTGTCATCCTTCATTATGTCCAGTCTCTTCTTGATTGATGGACATATGTCATCATTCCATTTTGAAGAAATCTTCCTCATTGTGTTGAGCCTTTCAAGTACTATTACTCTAATTGCATCCAACATAGTCAGAAGAGGTTTGCTTCTCACACTCACCAAGACTGAGTTAAAGCACTCACTGAAACCATTCTCAACAGCTTCACACCCTCTATCTAACTCAAAAAAAGCCCTTGACCATGACTTTGGGTTTTTCTCTATCAAGTACTTGTGAGCATGAGGGTTTATAGCCTTGATCTTTTCCATAATTTTATTGAACTTTTGAGGATATGAAGCTTTACAGGCTGCCCAAAACAGATTCCTATACTCTAGTCCACTGAATTGCTTCCTAAAGTTTTCATAAATATGCCTAGCACATTGCCGGTGCTCAGCATCAGGCATAACCTGTTTCACAGCCTCAATGAGTCCTTTATGTTGGTCAGACATAAGTGTGAGACCTTGGCCAGTTGGCATTTCTAAGTCATCTCCAAGAAGTTCTAAAAACCAAGCCCAATTGTCCTTGTTTTCTACATTGACAACAGCCCAAGCTATAGGGTAAATATGGTTGTTCCCATCTCTTCCTATGGCAGTTAAAATCTCACCTTGATTAGGTCTCTTTAAGAAACAACCATCCAATGCAACCACCCTTCTACACCCACTTTTGAAACCTTCTTTTAATGCAGCTAAACAGACATAAAACCTATCAAAATAAGTCTTCTCATCTGTTACAGAAACACCTAGTTTGACTGTGGACCCTGGGTTACTATCCAGTAATTCTTTGCCATATGATCTAAGCAGCCCATAATGTTGTTCTATAGTTTTCTCATACTCACTTAATGCCCAATTCTTTGCAGCTTTACATTGATTAGGACTGACACTACATTTATACTTTTTCATTACAAGATCAGCTATATCTACTAGCTTTATATCTGGATTCTTTCTAATTTTATCACCAAACTGTTTTCCAATCCACTTATAGTCCACTAGTGACCCAAACTTGAAATTTCTCACACAATTATGTTCAGACTTTAAAGATATAATCTGAAATGTTTTTTCAGAGTTGATCCTAGCATATAATCTGAAACTACATTTTGGTACATCTTCAGGTATTTCACAAGGATACCTGAATTGCTTCCTTTGTTTGCCTAAATCAGGATCCTTAAGGTTTGGTGGTCTTTGGCCACAAACAGCAATTACCTTATCTGATGCACTCCTCTCATACCAAATTGAATATCCATTGGCCAAAGCATAGTATGTTAAGCATTCCTTCAATTGTGCTGCACTCTCAAACTTTTGCCCAAGCTGTTACATGAAAACAATTCAAATCAATGAACATATTAGCAAAAATTTTGACCAAAAGATTCATTACCTCTGGAAGCTGTGACCTCCAATGTGTGCTAGGATAATATGTAGGATATTTCTCTACCACATCTTCAGCACCAACAAATGGGTCTTGCAAATCAGAATCATCACCATCACCCTTCAACTTTCTCAATAAATCTCCTATGAACTCATCATGCTCAATCAATACTTCATTTTTGTTTGAAACTGCAGCCCTACTACTCCTGGCAGAACCAGAACCATCTGCAATTGGTGTTGGTTTTCTCTTACTTTTGTTTGCTTTCCTAGTTCTAAGCTCTATGACCTCTTCTTCACCAGCACTTAGATAATCAATGGACTTCTGAGAGTAATCACTATCATCACTGTCACTATCACTATTTCTATCACTATCTCCATCACTACCTCCATCACTACCTTTATCTTTATCACTTTCAACCACCATTATGCCTTTACCCTTATGAACCACACTCCCTTGTTCAGCATCCTCCTCAGCCCACCTCTCCATTTCTTCAACTGTAAACACATTGCATTGCCTCTTAACAGGTGTTCCTATTTTCTTAGAGGTTCCATCACTAGTTGCACTAGGGTCAGGTTTAGCTAAATACTGTGACAAATCAATGGCACAATGTTCCAAGTATACCTCTATTCCACCATGCAACTTTGAGAGGTCATGCATGTGAATCAGGTCATCGTCATTACCTACTTTCACTAAACCCTTCTCTAGATCATGTTCTGGGATTCTATAGTATACACCAAATATGTGGGCACAATTTGTTCTCTCAACTACCATGCTCTTAAATTCTTCATATTTAAGCCTACCAACATATATGTTGGTAGTTGTTCCACCGTCATACCTTAGTGGTTCGTGCAGGAAAATCCCATCAAACCGAACATCCAACTCTACACCATCAGGCCCAGGAATAGTCATTCTAAAAGAAACAAAATACAAAATTGGGGTTAAACCCTAAACTGTAGTTGTAATAAATTAACAATTTGTAAATTGGAACTAAAAAAACACATACCTTAATACTTTAATTGCATTCAAATTATGATTCTGGAAAAGTTATTAGCAGTAATGTGTTAGGAATTAGGGTTTATTCATGATTCTGGAAAAGTGGTGTGTGATTTGGGGATTGTTGTGCGTGTATTGTGTGTTTTTGGCGGGTTAATATGCCGCCCTTTTGACTGCCACTTGGGCATGAGTCAACAAGAAAAAAACAAAGATAACGGTTCCACTTTGCCACATCAGCAAAAATAGACGGGAGTCTTAATTGATGCACATGTTAGTATGATTAGTAAACATATTACATTGTTTAGGAGGATTAATTTTTTGATACACAACTTAGTAAAACAGGGTAGCTTGGATACATTTAGAAACACTTTTCCCTTATTTCAAAACTTAATTCCTATTTTGGCCTCATATTTGGGCCTGGTTATTTGGGATTGGGGCTTTAGTTATTGAAATTGCTCTTAAAAAATGATACAAAATTATAAATACATAAATCTATAAATATTTTTTTGCCGCCTTAAGCACGCCTTATGAAACGCAAAGGCTTGTAAGGCTTGAGGCATGGCTATGCCGCCATGCCACGCCTCACGCCTTTTAGAACATTGCTTGTAATTATGGCACATGGCCTTCAAATCGACGAGACAACCCTGATCAAAAGTCATACCAGAACCACAAGTTCAACAAGTATAGTTATTTACCGATATATCATCGCTTTAAGCGCGTATTCGTATAGTTTGTATTATTTATAAATCAAAACAGATCTTAACACCATAATTAACGTATATACACAAGGTTATAATACACCAGTGCAATTTGGTAAGATAATATGCTACTTTCATGAAACACGAACTTTCCTAAAGTCATCGAGCAACTTTTGAAATATCATAGTTTCGTCTTATATATTAACATGCTGGCTTTATACACATTTTATACTCATGATCATATTTTATTACATAAAGCATGGAAAGAGCATTAAAAATCTATCCAACACATTAGAAAAAAAACTAGAATGTACTTCTTAGACTTAAAAAGCAATCGATTTCTTCTTAATAAAAGAAAACAAATTAGAAGCAACTACCACAGCTGAAGGCAATGCACCATCAAGAAGCTTCACCCCCAATAAGAAAAGCTAAATAATTGTCAATGTCTACCATCAACTTTAAAAAAAGTCACTTCTTATGCTTCCTTGGTGTAACCAATTCTTTTGGGCATTAGTGTTAAAATACATTATTGCATTCGCATAGTTGGGACTTTCTTTTTAGAAATTCAAGAGTTTCAAATTGCCCAAATAACTTTCAAAATTGTTAGCATGAGGGTTGATACAAGAAGTAAATTCAGATAACAAAAACACAAAAAGTAACGAAAGGTTATTTGAAGTTTTGAACCCCATTAAGTGATAAAAGATCGAATTAGCCCCTAAACCTATCAACATTTATGTTTTTAAACTCTTTTATAGCCTAGTAATGGCTCAGATTAACCCAAAAACCATTAATCTCTATATTTTAGTCTTTTACATAAGGGATAGGTTATAGGTACCCTCTATTATTTGTTTATTTTTCTAATAATACTTTTAGTGTAAAAGTGCGTAACGGAAAGTACAAACATAAAATATAAAGTTTAAAAAGTTAAAATTATTAAACTGACAGAAAATACGAAATAAAAACAAATAAAAAACTATGTTGTACTGTAAATAAAAAATAAAAAAAGAGGGTGGAGAAGGTCGGAAGTGCGTCGAAAGGTATTCATAGTAGCACCCGTTACATAATTTTAAGATCATGGAAGCAATCACCTGATTAAAACTATAGACTTATCTTGTTATGGAAAGTTACATAAAAAATTCCTTTTAGTTACCTCGGTTTACGAAAATTGTCTCTAAATGAAAAACTTACGTAAATAGTCCATGTCAGCTACCGTCTTTACAAAACTTACTAAGTCAAAATTTAATACTTCGCAATATTGTTTTTACCATCAAATTACTTGGAACATTAAATGTACAATAAGAACCGTGAACACGCTCATATAGCGATTCGGTTAGAAAGAATTAACAACCCATCGCGAAGCTGGTTGTTCATTTTACTATAGTGAAACCTGATTATACTAACGGATAATCGGACAAGCGAATACTCAAAATGAGCGGTTAATGGTTAACCATTTAACCAAATCAAACCGGATAAACAATACAATAATCTAAAACCTAAAATATCATTGTAGTAGAATTAAATAACATTGAAAAGTTTAAAGCCATAATAAAGTTATTTGATCATAATAACCACATTCAAATCATCATATATAACAAATTAACTAAGATTATTTATACGACGTGTATATGTTACAATCACATACTAAAAATCCATTATACTTTAATAGTAGTAACGAAATATCATTGTATAATTTTGACTATTTAGTTAAAACCTACGTGCATTCTAATAATGGTTCACTTCGAGTAATTGCAGATATTTGAAAATACAAATCAAAACCTAACTGTGGTAAGTGGGTTATTCCGGTTCCTGATTTTTTCGATTTTGATTTCTTTGATTATCGGTTGTTATGATTTTGAATTAATGGTCAGCTCGGTTTGTCGGTTCATGGGATTCCAGTGAATTGGAATCTTTCATATCAAATCATGATTAATTACGATGCGTTATCTATACTACATGAAAAACAGTCAAAGGTGAATTTTTGAATTGTTGAAAAGTTGAAATTGATCAATAGAGAGAGAAATGCATAATGTAATTAATAGTCTTATTAGAACACCCATTACTTAAAAGTACAATAATTTATTCACATAGTACAACCAATTAAAAGCACATCTACCAAATTAAAAACAGCCAATTAAAACACATCTTACTAAAAAGTACAATAAAATTTTCGTAACGTACAATTTAAAGAAGGTTTAACATAATCCAAAATATAAAATAATTAAACACACTAATTAATGTTATTTTTAAAGCACCCTAAAATGAAAAGTACATGTTATTATACACATTATACAATTAAGAGTAAACTACACCATTCGTCCTTGTGGTATACGTTGACCATCAAGTTTTGTCCTTTGACCAAAAAAATTGCACCGTTGGTCCTTAACTGCGAAACGTTACTCAGCGTTGGTCCCTCACCCTAACGGGCCACACTAACGGTCGTTAGGTGTCAACCACATAAGGGTATTTTGGTCATTGTACCATTCTTTTTTAACTTTATCTTCTTTCATATATCTTCATCTTCCATCACTACCCAGTACCCAATACAAATCTTCATCTTCATCTTCCAACTCGTCAACTCCTTCTGCAACTCCACTCTCGACCCACCTTAACCAAATTTCAAACACAACTTCAACAAAAACGCCTCGCAAATCACAGCTCCACCAATCACCCCAACGCCACCACCACCACCACTCTCCTCGCTAACCCAATCCACAACGCCCTCACTCAAAACCGAAAAAAACTCACTCAACTTCTCTCCACTCCCCTCACCACAAACCCAAATCGACACTAAATCATTTAACGGTCTAATCAACCCCGACTCCTCATCCTCATCATCTTTCATCCCTTCACAACACACATTACAATAACCCAAAATCACATCTGATTGTGAAAACGATGACGAGTTTGACGATGAGTCGAGTGAGTACGAATCGGCTGAGTCAACGAGCTGTAAACAAACGCCGTAAAAGACGCCGTTACGGAGGGTTAACGGAACAGGTGGTGGTAGAGGTGGATGGATATTCTGTTTGAGTCCGTTAGTGAGAGGTGGGAGTCTGAATAGGCTATGGTAGGCGCCTTAGTCTGATTAACCGCTTCCATCTGATTAACCAGCTCCAAACCAGTCCCATAAACACTATCCACCAAACACCTCTTCAGCTCCTCAACTCTACCACCATCCTCAACAACAACACTCGTACTTCCATTACCACTAACAAAATACTCTTTATCAGTGACCCCCCACTTGTCTTCATCTTTAGGTGGATCTGATGAGGTCAAGTTTGTTAACTGCTCGTTAACTGGTTCAGCTTTCTCACCCCATTCATCTGTGAATGAAGGTGAAGGGGGGTCTGGTTCTTCGTCGTCATTGATGGTGGCGTCGGTTGATGGGGGTTTGTTTGAGGAGCAGTGGATGGGTGGGGGTGTGATTCTTTTGGTGGTGAAGAGGAGGGAGGTGGGGTGGAGGAAAGTGGTGGTGGTGAGGGTGGTCAGTGGGAGTGATGATGGGTGGTGGGAAGTGAAGAGGAGAGACATGGTTGGTTGTTGTTTGATGTTGTGTACTTGTGTATGTGTAGTTGTGTCTGGTTTTTTGGGTTGTGTTGGATGTTGTTCGCTTGTTTTTTTTTTGGGTGGGAAAAGACAAATATACCCTCCACTTAAGAAGGCTTAACGCCCGTTAGTCCAACCAGTTAGGGTGAGGGACCAATGCTGAGTAACGTTTCGCAGTTAAGGACCAAATGTGCAATTTTTTTGGTCAAAGGACGAAACTTGATGGTCAACGTATACCACAAGGACGAATGGTGTAGTTTACTCTACAATTAATAAAACACACAAAACTTCATACAAGCTAACAATTGATGGTACATATAGTTTTAAAAACCGGACCGGACCGGACCAACGTGTTCAACCGGGAAATGGTGTCGCTACCGGTTCGGCTAACCAATTACAGCCATCCGAAAACGAACCAGAGAGGACCCGTTGAAACCGATACAAACTGGTGAATCAGATCTCATCGAGATCTATTTCTCTGGTTAATAGTCACAGGGTACCTGCCGCCGAAACGCACGGGTACCCTGCTATATACGATATATAAAGGAAAAACTAAAAGTAAAAAGTGAAAAGTTGAAACTAAAAGTGGAAATGTTGAAGAAATATATTTCATAAAGAAATTATTAATACACATCGAAAACTGGGTTGACCCGGGACACTTCAAACCAGGCGGGTTGACCCGGTTTAATTTGACCTGTTTTCGAACCAACCTGTTGGGTTGACTCGGTTTAAATCGACCTGTTTTTTGACCGGAACGGTTCAACCGGTTGAACCACCGTGTCGAAGTGTGTTTCATATTTGACAAAATTATATGAGAAATGATGAAGTAGTTTTGGAACCCGTGACAAATTTGAAAAAATGAGAGACAGAGTAATTGTAGTCTATTTTGCTTTGACACATGTACTTTGTCATTTGTATAATATTATTTTAAAAAATGTTGGTCTTGCACCACTTAAGGGACTAACATATATGAATCGTTTTTTAAAAGTTAATATATATTGTATAGCCTTTTAAGTATATAAATAATGTTATGTAAGTTTATTAGAATCACAAAAATTAAATAGGATTGTCAACTTTAGCGATAAGTATTTGTACCCCAAACAAATAGCTTTGAACAATGCTTAAATATCTATGTAAATTGATAGTACAAGATAATCTTATTTATCAAATTAGTAAGGTTACAAGTTTAAAAGCCACACACCAAATGATAAACGCTACACATGTTAAAAAAAATAATAAAATAAAAAATAAAAAAAATAAAATAAATTATTACTGCCTAAATTACCGACAAAACAAGAAAAAGCAGTCACACACGTTGGCTATACCTCTAAACTACAATATAATATTGCCAACTAAATAATACCGTTACTTTTTGTAATGATTGAATCTATTATTACTAAAATCTTAATAACTTAAAACAATACTATTAGAAAATATACTCACACACTTAGATCGACTCCACGTAATTTTTTTGAAATTTGTATATTTCTGTTGTTATGCAACCACGCATTAGAATTATAGTTATTCGAAAATGATTCTCTAACGCTACAAATTCAGTTTGTTGAAAAAAACTTATGTGTCGTCAGAATTTTGCAGAAAATTAGACACCGCTGCCGCTAGGCGCGGGTAGTTGTCTAGTTATATATAAAGGGATAGCTTGGCTACAATTTTTGTAGCCAATTGGCTACAAACCTTCATAAAAAATACATTACTAATGAATCAGGGACCCACAGAAAATAAACAAGACCCACAAAAAAGAATCAGAGACCCACATTTATAGCACAATATTGTAGCCAATTGGCTACAATAAATTGTAGCTAATATTTTCCCTATATATAAATCATAATGTAATAGTTTGATCTCTTTATAAAAGCACTTACTTCCCCCGCAAGTAAAAGAAAAGGAAATAAGTTCCCAACTACAAAGCTATCTACAACTTCTATTTCTTGCTTTCGGTTGGTTAAAAGGTTAAGGCCAACAAAAACACAAAAAATCTTTTGAATATAAATTTATTAGACTACTAATAAAAAACCCAAAATTCTGAATATCTGTAAAGAAAAGCTAAAAGATATACGTGCATGTAAGGAACTTAAGATGCATTAGTTGTACATTTTCTATTCATGATGATTTTGAATGCATGTAGTACATACTTTATTCCTTAAAGTAGTACATACTTTATTCGTTAAACAGCTTCTATTCGCTTTTTGTTCACACATTCATATCGTTATGTCATATGTATATTCGCAATGGGCCAAGGTGTGTGTGTGCATTCTTTTCTTCATTACAAAGCAAATTAAAGTATCTATGTGAGAATCTAAAACCTTTGAAGGGTTGAACACACAACAAGCAAAACGAAACAGCCATTTTAACCTCTATTCATTCGTTAAGCAAAGACTCATGCATATTTCATTTCGACATGCTTGTCTAATTTGCATCAAGAAAACCAGAAGGAAAGAAGGGACCAGACCATCCAAAGAGGTTAAAAAGACGCAAGAAAATAAGCTCCAAGCTGCTCTTAAACAAGCATCTGAACACGGGTCACTTGTTAAACCCGAAAATATGGACGTTTCAGAAACCATTGACATGGAAGACAATAGTTTACAAAGATCAAGATCTTTAGCAAGATTACAAGCTCAGAAAGAATTCCTGAAAGCAACTTCTTTAGCTGCAGATATAACGTTTGAGACTGAAGACTCTATCACTGACCTTCATGAAGCTTTCTTGAAGTTCATAACCATGTATCCGAATTACACGTCATCTCAAATGATTGATCAGTTGAGGGATAATGAGTACTCACACTTAACTGACAATGATTCCAAGGTGTGTCTTGATTATTGTGGATTCGGGCTGTTTTCATTTCTTCAAGTTGTCAATTATTGGGAAACATGCGCAATTAGTTTATCAGAAATAACTGCAAACTTAAGTAATCATGCATTATATGGTTGTATGGAGAAAGGTACAGTTGAATATGATATAAAAGCTAGGATCATGGATTACTTAAACATTCCCGAGAGCGAATATGGTCTTGTGTTTACGGTTAGTAGAGGTTCAGCTTTCAAACTTTTAGCTCAATCATACCCTTTTAATACTAATAAGAGCCTATTAACAATGTTTGATCACGAGAGTCAGTCGGTTAACTGGATGGCAAAGTGTGCTAAACAGAAAGGTGCTAAGGTTCACAGCGCGTGGTTTAAATGGCCTACACTTAAACCATGTTCGACCCATTTGAAAAAACAGATTTTACTCAAGAAGAAAAGGAAGAAAGATTTATCTAAAGGTCTTTTTGTGTTTCCGGTTCAATCAAGAGTTACGGGTGCTAAGTATTCCTACCAATGGATGTCATTTGCTCAACAAAACAACTGGCATGTGTTGCTTGATGCAGGTGCATTGGGTCCTTTAGATATGGACTCACTTGGGTTATCTCTCTTTCGTCCTGATTTTATCATCACGTCTTTTTACAAAGTTTTTGGGTATGACCCGACTGGATTCGGATGCCTTTTAATAAAGAAATCTGTCATTGGAAGCCTTCAGAAGCAATCCAGTCATAGTAGTTCCGGTATAGTGAGGATTAGTCCAGTTTTTCCATCATTTCAAAGCGATTCTACTTGTGGATTCCCTCAATCATCAAGGACAGAATATGATGAAGTAACAGCTTTTTCAGGTGTATTCACTCCTTCTTTAGTGAGAGGTGTGTACGAAACCGAGATGGAAAAAGGTGGCAGCCCTGTATTTGATGAAACTGATATCTTTTCTGTTATGAAGAGCCCTGTTGCGACTGATGATGAATCGCCTGAGGACTCAATGTGGATCGATTTAGGCCAGAGTCCAAATGGATCACCATCTGTGATGCCTATACCACCACCCTTTTGGTTTACAAGAAACAATAGAAACAATGGCAAGAAAGTAGAGAACTTTGAAGCAAAAACTCATAGTCCGGAAATACAAGAAGAATATGAAGCCGAGAGTAGTTTTAGGGTGCTCGGAAGAAGTGTATCGTTTGGTTTGGATGAAAAAGATGATTTCATCAGTGATGAAGAGTATTATGATTCCGATAGAAAGGAACCAGAGGTAACGTGTAGGCATCTTGATCATGTAAACATGTTGGGCCTCAGCAAGACCACATTCAGGCTTCGTTTTTTGATCAATTGGCTTGTGACTTCCTTGCTTCAACTGAGATTACCTGGTTCAAATACAGAAGATGTTATTCCACTTGTCCACATTTATGGTCCAAAGATCAAGTACGAAAGGGGTGCAGCTGTTGCGTTTAACATTAGAGACAGACTCACTGGACTAATCAGTCCAGATATCGTTCAAATGATGGCTGAAGCAAATGGACTTTCACTTGGTATTGGTATTCTTAGTCATGCAAAGATTATACAAAGCACAAAACAGAATCGTGGGGGCATGGATCCTGCGGATACAACAGTTTGTAAACCTATGGACAGCAAGAACGGCGACGTAGGAGGGTTTGTTAGAGCTGAAGTTGTCACTGCTTCACTCGGCTTTTTAACTGACTTTGAGGATGTTTATAAACTGTGGGCTTTTGTTGCGAAGTTCCTTAATCCATCCTTCGTTCGAGAGTATGGACTTTCAACTGTTGTAGAAGGTGAAGAAACTTGAAGCCGGTAAAATATCATTAGAAATTTCACATTTTTGTAAAGAAATCCCATTTGGGATTATATTATCATGGTGGATTAAATTTTTCAGATATAAAATATGTTACAAATGTTTAATGTTTAAGGAAGTTGACTTATACACTGTAAAAAATAAGTCAAAGTTCTTTTGACTTTCAGTATTCTTTAACTAATACAGCAAGCAAAGGATGTGGATTTCATCCTTCAAGTTACCACTAGTTTAAGTAATTTCACAAAGTACAAATAGCAAATGATGGTTAAAGTAGTATATATACACACTGATCAATACATGAAGCTTGCATTCAACATTAAATTATGGTAAAAATAAACATAAATTCAGCAACCACCTCTTGCAGGAATTAAACTCCAAAGTCATAGAGTCTATAACTCTATATACTTTCATTATGAGCAGATAACCAACAGTTTATTTCACTACTTCTCTATTTGCAAAATCTTGATCACCCACTATGAAGTCCAACAGGCATTTGAGTTTGCCTGAAAATCCACTCAACTTTCTCAAAATCATCCTCTCCAACGACCCTCTATCTACTGGTGTAAGTTTATATTCTTATTACGTGCTTCATCCGTCTTAAGTTAAATGTCCACTTACAAAATGCACATGGTTTTTAAAAATGACATTAAAGTCTGTTTTGTTCCAATATGGAATGCTTACTTTTGTTTCAATATGATTCACAGTTTTCGAAACGTAAGTATCACATTCTAAGAAACTTTAGTGACCAGATTATGATTAAGCATAGTAGACATACCATATTGGAACAAAAGTAAAAGCATGTTAGTATTATATGACATTTATGTAGTCTTAATGAGTAAACTTTATTTGATTTGAACTTATTTATGAAAAAAAAACAGAAGTTACCAAAGAAGTTTACTGAGAAGCATGGGAATGATCTGTTAGAGAGGGTGATACTAAAGATGCCGAACAATGATGTTTGGAAAGTTGACTTGAAGAAGTCAAAAGGTGAGATTTGGTTAAGTAATGGTTGGAGTGAATTTGTAGAGCATTATGGTTTAAAATTTGGGCACTTGTTAGTGTTCAAATATGAAGGGTCTTCGACATTTGGTGTGGTTATATTTGAGCCAAGTTCATCCGAGATTGTTTACCCTAAGAAGAATATCAAAGATGATGCAAGAAAAAGTGATGTTTCTTGTGATTATAAACTTAAGAGTGTAAAGTCAGAAGATGAGACAAGTTCATCATGGAGTGAAGATCAGAATCATGGGATCAAGTTCAATGGTTTGTTGAATATATTAGTTCTTATTCTATTCGTGTTTTTATTTTAGTTGTACATGGTTTGCTTATATTTTGATGTTAGATGAAGGTGAATGTTCAAAAAAGAGTGAGCATTACCAAAAGCTGATGGAAGGAAAGATAGCAATTGAAAAGGCTAAAGCTAATTTCAAATGCGACAAACCTTTCTTCATGGCTTATGTGCAGAAAACAACTCTTACTAGAGGAGTGGTAAAGCTTACATCTTTCGCATAGGATATTTATATAAACCAACAAAAGTTTTCCAACGTTTTAGTCTTAGGAGGGGTTTGGATATGCATCTTGAAGGTGATTACCTTAATATTGTTTATCTGATTTTTCGGTATGAAATAATCGGTTTAGGACTGATTCCAGCAACAATGGTCATTTATATGGAACTCAATAGTTAAATAGTTGGTTTAATAACTTCAAGCAGAAGCGAATCTAAACTCTATTGTTTGCAACTTTTCTTGTTGCAGCTAATTGCCTGCTTATGATTATTCAATACCACATAATTACATTCAAAACGCAATACCAAACACCTCCTAATCCTCTTATGGTCTCGGCAAATTGAGTGAAAATACATGCAGAACTTGAACTTTGTTCTTCGTATGCAGAGTGCAACTGAGTTTAGAAGGAAGATTTTGAAGGGCAAGAAAACCAGTAGCTGGTTGCTTCAACTCAAGAATGATGCAAGACAGAAAACATGGGACGTTGTTGCAAGTATAAAATATTTAGGAAGTGCCGAATGGATGGCGTTTGTTGAAGACAACGGTATTACAGTCGGGGATATCTTAATTTTTGAGCTGATGCACAAAGACGCAAAAGTTCTTGGCGTGACCATTCTTAGATCTGCTTCTTAATTAATATTGTTTTTGTTTTAACCAATATGTAAGCACTAGCTTCCATGATCAAAATCACCAATCTTTTGTATGAACTATGAACTATCAAGTAGTAATACATTACTCTTTTGCTAATGGTCTTGGTAAATTAAGAGAAAGTACCTGCAGAACTGTAACCTCGTTCCTTATATGCGTAGTTTACCAATTGAGTTTGAAAGGGAACTTTTGTAAGGGCAAGAAAAGCCGTAGCTGTTTGCTTCACTTAAGAACGATGCAAGACAAAAGACATGGGCCGTTGTTGCAAGTATCAAGCAGCAACAGATTACTCTTTGGCTTATGCTTAGCATAAGTAACTCACTAGTCAGACAAGCACATAAAGATAAGTTCAATAATATACATACCTTTGTATCACCTAAAATTTGATTCATTTCAAAAGCTATTATACAACTCAATCAAACAGCTACAGAATTGAAGTGTGACTACACATGGGCTTGTTCTTGTCTTTCTGTTCACATGACGAGCCTTTTATGTACATATGTGTGAGGATCATTGGGAGTTAATACTTTCTTCCGTGCTATACATCGAGTATTCATTGAAATTGAAGTTTGGCCTTTCTTCATCCCACTGGAGTATCTCCCTTGCATATTTGAGCGTTTGATCCACACTGTTTGGCTCCAAACCCTTGACCACTGAAACAAACAGCTTACGGTCGGTGAGCGACGAATATAGCTTCTTGAATTGCACAGCAACGTAATGTGAAGCCATTTGTCCCATAGATGGGCTATGGTTAATATTGTTGCTACTTATATTTTTGTTGTGACTATTACGGCTGACAATTGGTTGGAAATCACTGAACCAATCACAGCAAGTTAGAGGAACCCGTTCAAGTTTCTCCTCAAAGACATCGAATTTGTTAAGTACTAGAAGAAACTCCATTTGATCGTAAGTCGGGTGTGTCACAATGCTTGTGAAAAACTTCTTGTTTAGCAACATTTTGTTCACCATATTCCCATCTCCATCAGTGGCATACTGGTCAAAGTCGCTTAAAGAAACACATAAGATGACAACTCGAACATCTTCAAACATTTCTAGCCATTTGCAGTTTTCCCCAAAGCCTCTTGCTTGCACTCTTATTAGTTGGAACCTGATGAAAACGGTAAAGATTATGATATAATTTTAAAGTTACAACTTCTTAAACCAGACGAATGGTTTCTTTAACGAACCTGAGTTGAGAATTATATTGATCAGTTGTGTCATTTTCATCGGGCAATGACGGGAACGAAAAATCAACACTAGAAAGCCCGTTTGAAGAAGTGACATGCTCAGCATACAAGATATCAACATCTGAAGGTGTATAGTCTGCTTTTGATATGTTGACAGCCTGATAATTCACACAAATACACTGTTAAGACACTGAAATTACATTTTTACTTCGTGAATAACAAGTAGACTTCTTCAAGTACCTGTTCCAAAAAATAACTAGATACGCTGGGGAGTGTTTCCAATTCATTTCGCCGCTTGTAAGTAGCTTGCATTGCTGGATGATTCCATAGTTCTTCAACTACTGGTGCATATTCCCGTGTGGCTGCTGGAAATATATCCTCCAAATTACCAGCTACCATGGTTTTAAGCAGCCAGTCAGAAAATGTTTTCAATCTTGGGGGGATGGCATATATAGTTTTCTCATCGCTTGCATCGTCACTTCCTGTTGATAACAAGGAATTGCTTTCAGGATTTGTTAAGTAATACATACATGAAATATGAGATCTAAGTTATACCACAGTAAATCCCTACCAGTTTTCTTCATTTCATTCAACGCTTCATCTTCAAAACGCTCACGCCCTTCAAGGAGAATCCCAAGGTAGCCATAGACGTTACTTTGGATTATGAACTTGATACTTTCACGTTCTTCATCAGTGAAAGGTATCTCTTTATACAGGATTTTCGCCTGATAATAACATTCCATTTAGGTGAATAATATACTTGTATCACACAAATTAGAAAATCTAAAATAAAAGTAACTAAAGTCAGAATTACCTGTTTGAAGATGGTACTTGTACCAGATCCACAACATCCAATCAAAAGAAGTTTGCGGGGTACACTTTGGTCAAAATAGTCAGGTAGAGATTGACCAAGTGTGTTGTTGCTCAGCTGCTCTCCAGATGGATAAACTGTTTTAGATGGAACTGGAAGCGAGAGTACAGCACAAACCAGCTTTGTACCAGCCTGAAAACCAACAAAATATTTTAAAGAGCAGTTGAATGAAATTAATAACACGAAAACACAAAAACTTGCAAAACAACTCACTTTTCCCCATATATATCCCCTAGTGTTTTTCTGTCCCTCTTCTTGATATGAACCATCATCATTGACCCAAAAGTGTGGGTTACCAGCACACTGGACTCCAGAAAGCTGCAACATTTGGCATGCCCGTGTTAACATATAACATATGCTATAAAAACTGTATTTCATTTTAAAACAATGATGGCATGTTCAGATGTACAAACCTGTAGCATTCTTAGCTCAACTTTTGTTATTTCACGGCCATTTATAAAAACACCTGTGTTTCCATTGCTAGCATCGGGTAAAATCGGCGCCCCAACGTTTAGATGAGGACTAATAATCTTTGAAGGCTTCTCACCCTCCTGTTTACAAAAATACAATATTATCATTAACTTAATTTAACACAAGAGATGACCAACCAACCATGTATAAGTTTTTTATATAAACAAATCGACTGAATAATCAATACCTTTCCCCAAAGACCGGATACTTTATCATACCAATAATTTCCTGGTTTAAGCTTCTTTGGAGGGTTCGGGCAGCTTTGCAGTATCGCCAGCTCATCGTGAGAAAGTGGTTTTCCATTTACAAAAACATACTCCGAAGGCAACTGATTAACAGCACATAGCTTTTCCGCTTTCATTATCTGCCTAACCTCCAAGCTATTAAGTAAACGCTTTAACATCCGAGAACATTTCCCCAATTTACCTCTCTTTGACTCATCAATCGAGTATCCAATACAAGTAACACACTTTCTTCCTTCAGGCATCGACCCCATTGCTCTAAGCACACAATTAACACAATACTTCGCATTACAAACTATACAAACCTCTTTTTCCGTAAACCTACTTCCTTTTAAACACCTATAACACGCCCCTTTCCGTGTCTTCACATCCGGCTCCCTCTTCACTTTCGCAACCTCCCGCTTCCCTTCCATAACATCATCACCAACAAAATCCTCATCCTCAGACTCAATATCACAAAAACTAACCAACGGGTTCCTCCTAACATCACACCCACCTTCATCCTTCCCATCCCTCCCATCCATCCTAACAGAATCCACACGTGAAGACGGATACTCAAAACTTAACCTCGACCCGTTACTCATCTCATTAAAATCTAAACTCTCCTTACAACCATTCTCACCACGAAACGCAAGCGAGTTCCCGGAAAACTCCCTAGACTTATCAAAACTATCCGAGAAACCTAAAGTACCCGAACTCTCACACCTCCCGGAAACCTCATAAGAGCTACTATTAACCATATCCATAACAAACTCACCTGAACTAACAAACACACCATCATGTGCAGGTGAAACAGTAGTCTCAGTTTCCAAAACTAAATCCTTATTATCACCATTATCAGCATCATTAGTACTAAAAGATATAACAGAAGTAGGAGAAATAACAGTTTGAGTTAAACTACCTAACTTAACTAACTTATTAGTCAAATCAGATGCAACAATGGGCTGCACAACAGGCATAGAGAGTTTACCAGAGTTAAAAGAAGTGGGTACAACTGAAGCTACCGGAATCTTGTGGAGATTAATGGGGACAGCGCGTGGGAGCGCGTGATGAAGCAGGGGACCTTCATATTCCAAAGCGAAAGAGTATGGTTGGTGGGTTTTTTGAGGAGAGTGCGGTGGTGGAGGTTGGTGGTCGGAAACCATGTTGTTCCGGTGAACCGGAGGAGGGAAATGGAAATGGAAATGGAAAAGTGGGAATGGGGTTTTGGGAAAGTGAAAAAAGGAATAAAAAGCATGAGAGGAGAGGAGTGAGAGAAGTGTTTTGTTATTGAGAGTTTGAGACAAAGAGTGTTTTGTCTTTTTACTATCGTTAGTGGAATCGAAGCTTATTTTTTTTTAAACTTTTTTTTTTTTTTTTTAAACATGTAAAGATGTAAAATGTGTAATTAAAATTGATATCCAATATTTTTCATTTCATTTTGTTCCTAACTATTTCAAATTTTCTAATCATATTGGTGTTGTTGTGCTCAAGTTGATAGACAACAATGTCACCAAAATAGTGTTGTTACAACAACTTAACATTTCATCTCAAGAAATAACGAAATCAAATAAATGCTTAAGACAAATTAATGTTTGTCTTTAGTTTAAGACATAATGTCTTTTGTCAACATTTACATACTTGAGCTCCTTTGAAACATAATTTTTAAGCTTGAATATTAGTGATAAGTTAATCAGATTACGGTGTGACACTATTATACTAGTCATGTATTACTCGTCCATACATGTCGTTCAGCACGATCTACTCTCTTTTAGTTCACCTCTCTTCGGGCAGGGATCTGGAAACTTTTTACGTACATTGTTAGACTTGCATTAGTATTATAAGAATTGTATTAGTAGACTAAACTAGTATTCTTCTTTGAAATGTTTGCTTCCTTATCGATAGTTAAGCTTAAAACATTTTTTATCTTTAAAGGGCAAATGATTATAGTTTCTCAACTTTGGAAAAATAACAAGCTCTATAAACAACATCAAAATACCTAAGCCAACTTAAGAAACGGTCATTCTAAAACATGACACTTACCTAACCTAGCTAAGCTTAAGATCACATAAATCATTCCCAAAATATAATGATACGAAAATAAGTTGATCACCTAAACAATCAATGATATCACTAAAACACCAACCCCCAAAAATATAATATAGCAAAAGACTTTGCTCAAATCTTCAAGCTTGGAATACTTAATGAAGAGCTTAAGAATATCAACTTTATATAAAATTATGTTGCAAGCCTCCGTCATCAATTCGCTATCTTCATTGGAGAAAAACCTAACTCAAAGAAAATAGATTCTGATAAGAACTACTACTTGATAATCAAAGATATGTAAAGCTCAAAATACCGTGATAGTTTTTTAAAATTTTTACAGAAAATTCAATATGCTGTGAATAGTATGTCAAGAATATGTAATGCACACCTACTCTAAAAAAATTACCTATATAATACCGGAAAATGATTTGGGTGCCTAATTGTGTAACTAATTTTATGCCTAAAGTGATGTGTAAGTGTTTTATTGGTTTGTGACGAGGTGTGTCCATCTGTAATCACCAATAGAATGATGCCACGTAAGATTAGGCATATAATTAGGCACACGAATTAGGCATGTCAATCAATGCTCATATAATACCAATACATCTTTAGCAAGACAAGTGGGTAAAGTTAATATAGAATTCAACAATGTTTTCTTTGTCTTACTCTCATTTATTCTCATATCAAAAATTAGATGACCAATAGGCTCCAACCTATATTACAAGCGTTTTTTCGATTTTGTGCCCTAAGAGGGGAAGATGTGGGCTTGTCATAGCATTTCGCCGTCTGACGTGGAGGCTCGCCGAGCCTCGCTGCCACACCGGCTGAGCTCGCCGAGTCTCGCCGTCCCTTACCTCTTCGTAGTGACAACGAGCTAAAACTCTGACAAAGAAACGGATATATTTTATTTTCGAAAAAATATATCCGTTGCAAAACGGATACCTTCCTTTTTTTTTTTTTCTTTTTTTTTAAAAAAAACTTACCACCCCTATAAATAACATACCATAACCACCATTTTTATCATCTTCATCTCCTCCATCTTCATCAACTTTCTATCTCTTTAGTTCAAAAAAAAATCTCACAATGTCTCAAAAAATGACGGAGGGTATTTCACAAACCTACTAAATTCAAACCCACCACAATACGGGGGTTCTTCAAACCCGTCTACCCCTCCTCGCAAAATTCCAACCCGTCTCCACAAGAAATTTTTCTTAACCAACAATATGCGTTTCAACAAGGATTCGCAACTTACCCCGCCCGATTTTCATCACCACAGTCTTTTAACCCGTCACAACCTCAAACGTTTCCCCAAATGGAATCACAACCGTCCGGTTCACAATTCAAAATACCAAAATCACGTCAACTGGCCAAAGATACTAGGAAAAAGACGAAGGCAAAAGAAACAAAATCATGCGAAACTGAGCTTTGCGCAACGTTATGCTGGGAAGGAGTTCGAGTATGAAAAATGTTGGGATATTTTGAAAAATTACCCGAAGTGGGATGCCGAAGATCCGATTGACATTACATGTCTCGAGGATATATTCGGCCCAGACAAACGACCTCGTCCTGAAAGAGATGGCGGCAGAAAGAATCGAGCCGCAAAGAAACAAAAGTCGACTTCAACGTCGAGCACTGCGAGCTCCGGTGGGAGTCAATCGAGTACTTTTTCAGGACATATATCCGAAAAATATGCTCAAATGGCTTGTTACGAGGCGAGGCGGGAGAAGGAAATTGCTATCCAAGACATGAAGGAGATGAAGTTTCTCATGCTAATCCCAGTTTGGCCGATGACTCGGCAAAAGCAGCGATCATCCGAAAGAGGCAGGAAAAAATAGTGAGGAAATTTGCCGAACGAGATGATTAGGTTTTGTAGTATTAGTATGTGTTGTATTTTTTTTTCCCGTGTCGTTTTTTTTTTTTTTTTAATTTTACATATCGTGTTTATTTTTCTTATTATTGTGTTGTTTAATGTATTTTAATTAGTAATGAAATAAATTTAGTTTGTTTGGAAACTTGAAAAAAATAAAATAAAGTTGCAGTGGTGGGCCCCAAATGAAGAGGTTGAGGTTTGTTGTGAGTGAGAGGGGTTAGTTGTGGTTAGTTGTGGAGGTTTGTTATGATGATGTGACAGTGACGTGGCAATGATGAAGAGATGAAGCCTCTTCACCACACCTTCCCCTCTAATGGCACACGATAAGAAGGCACAAGACTCAGAAACTCGAAAAAATTATTTTTTATGAGTTTTTGAGTCATATTTTGTAAATCTTTAAATCTTTTTTGATCTTTTTTTACCTTCTTATCATGTACTCTTAAGACACAGGTTAAAAAAAGAGTATTTTACGAAAATGAACTATACCTGTTACCCGTTTACGAAATAGGTTCTCGCACAAGGTATTTATGAAAATGAACTTTCCAGCCAGGCGAGGCCCTGGGTGTGGCCTGGGCGTGGCCCAACTGCTGGGCGTGGCCCTGGGCGTAGCTCTGGGCGTGGCCCTTCCGGGCATGGCTCTGGGCGTGGCCCTGCTGCTGGGCGTGGCCCTGGGCGTGGGAGGTGCTGCCATGGGCGTGAGAGTTGCTGCAATGGTGAGCTTGGCGAGGCTGCTTGTTGGGTGTCATGGCATGAAGAAGGGTGTTCATGGTCTCGACTTGGTTTCAAACTGGAAATGAATAAGACATTGATTCACTTTAGGCTGCTCCTGTATTTGTATTTTTTTCTTTTTATGTGTAGAATTGAAAATGAAGCATCCTCGGTCTCGACTTGGTTTCAAACTGGAAATAAAGAAGAAGAAACGTATGAAGCAGCCTTGTGGTCTCGACTTGGTTTCAAACTGTAAATGAAGAAGAAGAAACGTATGAAGCAGCCTTGTGGATTACTTCTGGGTGTCATGGCATGAAGAAGGGTGTTCATGGCATGAAGAAGAAGAAGAACCTATGTTCAAGGTGGAGATATTACATCAACAAGTCTATATACTAAGCAATAACATGAAACCAGGAATGTGAGAGAGAGAATGGAAAACAGGAGTGTGAGAGAGAGAGAATGGAAAAGGTGATAGTGACATCTTTTGGTCACTTTGGTAAAAATACGAAAAGAGTTCAGTCTCGTAATATGACTTGGGATGTGGATTGTTTTGGTAATTTGCTTTTAAAAAAATCGGTACCCTTATTACAAATACAATAATAGAGTCTAGAGTTGTGGGTCTAGTTATTTTTATAAGAGCATGTCCAACGTTAATGGGGTAACGCCCGTTATAGGCCAAATAACGCCATTATCGGCGTTATCCCCTTGGAGGCTATGTTGTTTCACGGCGTTGGTCCTTCCACGTTACCCTATTAACGCGCGTTAAAGGCGCAGGAAAAAAATCAAAAAAATTTCAAAACAGGTCCCTCTAACGGCTACTAGCCATTATGTTTTAAAAAAAAATTCAAAAACCACCCCTAACGGCTACTTTTTATTTAAAAAAAAGTTAAAAACCTTTTTTTACCACTATAAATACACAATTAAAACACCATTTTTTCACACTTCCACTACTAAATCCTCTCAATACTCTCAATTTTTCAACTTCAATTAACTGCAAAAAAAACAATGTCGGGAGGCAACGATGATACTTTCTTCAATCTTCTCGGTGGTGAGTGAAATCCCTCATGTGAAAACGTAGAGGGGGGTGAATACGTTACCGTTTAAAATCGTTAGATCTTTTGTATCAAATCGTTTATGAAGCTTGTTATAATATGAAAGTACCAATTATTGAATGTGACTAATATAAAGCATAGTAAACCAAGTTGTCACACAAGCATAAACATCAAACTACATCACAAGCAATTATAAAAGTAAAGAGATAAAGAAAGGAAAGTGCAAACCGAACACGAGGATTT
The DNA here is from genome assembly GCA_019973895.1 of Chrysanthemum seticuspe. NCBI lineage: Eukaryota > Viridiplantae > Streptophyta > Magnoliopsida > Asterales > Asteraceae > Chrysanthemum > Chrysanthemum seticuspe. Next base: position 218,079,341 of record BPTQ01000002.1, on the reverse strand, counting down.
ATAGTGGTTCGGTCACAGATCTTCTCTCCGCCCTACTCCACTCCCCGAGTACCCAACTCGAGAGTTACTTCACTAAATCAACAAGCTCCCTTCTCGGCGGAGAAAACCTTACAATCGTCGCTTACACTTTTTCCGGTACAAAGCTAAATACCGGGTTCTAGTTCGAGGTAGAACCAACCTAACGTCGCCTATACAATATTTCCGACACTAAGCTAGATGTCGAGTTCTTTTCGGGTACAACCACTCCCGTTATGTTTTATGGCCCAACATAACAAACCTTGTGTTTTATGGTTCAAACACATAACCCATCTAATCTAGTTTGGTGAAAGTGTTGTGATGATGCAATAATGTTTACAATGATGATCCATGACATAAATGTCTAATGGATATGAATGACTAATCTAAATGATCTTCTTAAATAATAAGTCTTCAATCAATGAGGATATCAAGAGATCTTGAATCTTCATATGTTGATATGCTTTGGTGAATGAGGATGGCTAGATCTCTAAACTTTCCTTGGTTGATCAAAATGTAAAATATGCTTACAACAAAGATGAATGTTAGAAGCATTATGATCATATGATGGTGAGGGTGACTGATGTATGTTACTACATGTTTATCTATAGATCTAAGTGATGAAAGAATGTTAGAGAGAATGTATGTTGGAAGGGATGAACATATGAGAAAACCATGGGATGGTATTTATAATCAAAAGTGGTAATCAAAAATATAATAATTTATTATATTTGATATCTTAGAATATCTTCCAAAATCTTTCCAAAATTTTTTAAAGATTTAGATGACACTATGCATGAGGTAATAAAAGAGTGTTTTCCTTTTTATGAAATATACATTTAAACAAATGTATATACTTATTAAAAAGGTAAGTTACTTGTAAATAAAATGTAAGTAACCTTTTGTAAAATAATATCTAGTTGAGTGCTTGTCAAAATAAAATATATTTTGTCAAGTGTAAGTAAACTTTAGTACTTGTATGAATATTATAGTTAGTTTACTTGTACAAATAAAAGTATATATTTGTTAGACATTTTACAAAAGATATATTTGTATAAAATACTTGTGAATGCAAAATGTAAAATGAGGTTCGAAATAGAATGGTTAACCTATTAAAATACTTAGTGACTCTAAACGTATTTTAAACATTCTAAATGATTTGTTAATGGGTTTGATCATAATGCCACATAACAAACATGTACGAACCTGTGTTGTAACATACGAGGACTTGAGACATCGAGAGGTGTTGAATGTATGTTGAGACAAATGTAATTACAAGTAAATTGTACATTTTACGTTATGTATTACAAGTTACATGTTTGTCATCAATTAAAACAAACGAGACTGTATAGATTAAATATCGTAATATTTGCACTAACAATCTCCCCCTTTTTGATGATGACAAAGATATGTAAACGTAATAGAAAGTAAAATGTAAAAAGTTACTTGTATCCTTACTACCTTTACATTACCTTCTCCGTTTACACTCTTCTCCCCCTTTTGTCGAAACAAAAAGGGCGTGTCCTTGGAGTTTAACTTAATTTCTCCCCAAAAAGGCGAGCTTGCATCATCCCTAGTGAAGTTAAATCGTCTACTTCAATCCGTCCCTTGTTTGGTAGCGGATCCATGGATCAAATAAAGAGGCTTAACCTACATCAAGGTTAGTTTTATGCAACAAAAATTATGAGAAATATATGAAAAAGAAAAAGGCATAGCAATGTTAGCCTATTTTCTCCACTTTTTATCGAAGCACAAATGCTTTTTGAAAAGTGAGAATGATGCTAAATGCGTGCATGCTCCCCCTTGACAGTTGCTCCCCCTTGTTTGAGGCGTCAGGGTATGATTAAAAACCTACAAAACAAATATTAGTGCAAAACTATATTCGTCATTGGACGAGTAGGTGATATACAACAAAGTATGTATAAGATGCATTCAGTAAATTCTTGACGGAAGCTCCCCTTGCTCTAGGGCATCAAGATGAACCTTCAAAATAAATATTAGTATAATAGAAGCTTTGTCTTTAGACAAATATGTCATATACAACCAAGTGTATAGACGATGCAATATGAGTGCTTAAAGGATATTCCTCCTTGTTCGAGGGTGTCAAGAAGCACCTAAAATAAGAAAAATAATTGATGCAAACTTCATCCTTAGATGAGTAAGTTATATACAATCGAGTGTATATGATGATGAACCTACAATGAAAAACATTAGTGCAATATATTTCATCTTTTTCACAAAGAAAAATAATATGTATATATGTGATAAATGATATAATCAAAGATCTCATGAAGTGTAGTCTCTTAATTTCAATCATAAGAAAAGTGAGAATATAATATGATAAAAGCCTACAAAATAGTTCCTAGAAAGAAGATATGGAGTCTCCCACCGGGTGTGTCACTAGTGGTGTTAGTGTTGGTGTCAGTTTACTAGTATGATTCATGTGGTGATGGTAGATGACTCGAGATTTACAAAAGTAAGTTTTCGCTAATCCATAGTGGTGATGATTAGTGAAAGTGGTGATGGAAGGTGGTGGTGATTAGGTAGGAAGCTATTAAGGAGTTAGAAACTCGTATGTATAGCAAATATAAAAATATGGATTCATGCAATCTTTTCGTCGTGTCAAGTGACCAAAGCTAAGAGGAAAAAAAATATGAATGGACATTGCATTTTGATGATGCATAAGGGTTATGATTTGAATGATTTATTGATGCTAACAACCTATTGTTTTGAGCAAGTTCTCATATGCTTCAACCCAAGAGTAATCAATAATGCGTTCTATTTAAGAGTATTATAATGAAGATACCAAAAAATATAAAAGTGATAACATGAAGATAAATTCGTTCATTGATAACATGAAAGATGACCTATTCTAGGTGACAATGGGAAAGGTAGTATTAGCATGGTTTTGACCGTCATGGATGATTATCACATTGAAAAGAAGTGAAGACAATATGAAAAAAATACTAATAATAATAATGAGTACCTATATGAGGATGACATCATTTGAGAGTTGGATAAACCAACGTGTTGAAAAGGTGTTGGGAATGGCGGTTTTGATTAATATATCGTTTGCACTGACAATGACATGCATGATATGCGGGAAAAGGATAAGATCCTATGATGGTGTTCATGATAGTGAAGTTGTAAAGTGCTAGTTTAAGGGAAATCCTATATGTGGAGATGAAGACGTTTTGTAAAAACACATGATTCGTTTTTCACTTGATGAGGTATTGGTGCAAACTTGTGATAAAAAGTTAAAAAGGTTGAACTAGTTGTGTTTCGTGAACCGGTTTTAGCTAAGTGGTGTTTACCTATGTGTTGGTATTCTAGAGTCTAAGAGACATAAATTTTGACAAAAGACAATTATGTGAATGGATTTCTCTCCCCCTTAATTGGTGGACATCCAACATAATGTGTAATGTATCAATTAAGGAATGACAACAAAGTGTTTAGGAGGTTATTCGGGTTAACGAAAGAGGTGAGCTTAGTGATATTTTTCTGGATGATGGTTAGTATACAATGAACTTCATCCTTAAAGTCATGTACCACTTCTCGATTAATACGAGATGATCGTATGATGAGGCATGTGGTTTCCTAATAGGAAGTGAAGAGGATTAGAGTATTGTTATAACTAAATAATGATGTAGATGATTTTTGGAAAGCGGAAGCAAAAATGAGATTTGGAAAGAGGTCGGTTGAAAGACAAAAATGCAAAGCCAACCCTCTAGAACTTAATTCTATATGCTTTTAAACTATATGCAAGTGTAGGGGTCCCATAAAACATAGTACTAATCTACGTAGCAATAAAGGGGATTATGCAAAATGAGCATATAAAAGTTAGAACCAAGTGAGATAACAAATAATTTGTTATCAACCTACAAAACAAATTTGTTAGTGACAAAAGATGTTAACATAATAGAAATCAAATGATAACATATTATATAAACAAAAATAACACATTGCACTTAGTAGACAAGAAATCACCACACAAGATAGCATCAAAACAATCATATTATGCAAGAATACGACTTTATTCAAGACATTTCATTTATGAGATTGTTTTGTCGTTAGACTTAGACACTTAAGCATACTTGGATATACAATAATCTATGTGATTAATTTGTAAGATAAAAAGGCTTCTAAAAGTTTGTCATGCCAAAAGCAGTTTGACAGATTATATGTGCACACGTAGCAAAGAAATAGTGTGACAAGAAGCAAAAGAAACAAGATGAAAGATTCATGCAAGCCATGTTTAAGACATAACAATTTGGAGCATATATCATTTGGATCGTACTACACATAGATGTAATGAATGCCAACTAATAACTTTCAAACCCAAATATATTATATCAAAATTATCACGTATCAAAATGGCATATTAACATGTTAATCATGCTAAAAATAATTCAAAAGTAAGTATCATGCAAATAAAGTTTAGGTTTAAACGTTTAGTAGCATGAAACAAGAATACAAACATTATAAAGATAAAACCGTACTAAGGTTTACACATTTGACTTGTTATCAAACACTAAGATAATGTCAAATCAACTTATCGTATTAAACAAGAACATGTAATCAACACATGTAAGTGCAATGCAAGTGGTTTTACTAAGGTTTACACATTTGACTAGTTATCAAACACTAAGATAATGTCAAATGAACTTATCGTATCAAACAAGAACATGTAATCAACACATGTAAGTTCAATGCAAGTGGTTTTAAAAGAAAAGTCATATATACTACTTGTTTGATTAGTATTCCTAAGGCGAGGCAAACTATCAATGTTTTAACACTTACTTTAAGCAAGTATAGTGTGACACACGGTAAATTTTCACTAAAATTTAACTAATAATTAGTAATTTATTATTACTAAGCATAAGTCATTAAGCGTGCATAAGCTTTGCCTGATCATTTGAGTAGATAACTCGCATACAGTAGATAATTGCACCACTTTTGCATTCATATCATTTTGTGAATATTTCATTTTTGTCTTATGATTTAAATTGTAAGACGAGAGGTTATCTCGTTTTCCCCAGTGACCGACACTGCACGCGTACCGACACTATAATAAGGGCTTGATAAAACAAATGACAAATGTCCGTGATATGGAATACTACAAAGATAAAAATATTTCAGACGCGTGACAATAAGATACTACGTTATAAAGTTATCAAACAATGATATTTCGGTCACAATTTAATATCGCAGGACACAAAATATTTAACACACTATCACTTAAACAATAACTTTTATAAGACTCAAATACAATTAATACCTAAGTGTAATGTATATACATACATTTTCACAATTTGTACTATAAGTAAAATACATATATACACACACATTTGATAAAAATGAAAACCTTATTAAAAAGTGAGATATAATATCTCTTTGTCTCTCTACCCACACACGACAAAACAAGCACAAGAACCAGGAAAGGAAGATACCAAATATGCTTCTTCAACCTCTAGACCTACACCTCCCTTGTAGGCCGAATCTCCCAAAGAGGATAAACCAACATGTCTCTTCCATCATATTCTCCTCTCTCTTACCAAAACCATGAAAGTTTTTGCCTCTCAATCCATTCCTTTGATGCGCCTGCTACTACTCGTACGAATCCAAGAAGAATCAAGACAAAGTCATCCAAGAGAATTGATCTGGTCCGAACCGTCAAGCCTAATCACACAAGCTAGCCACTTGGAATGGCTAACCGTAATAGACTTAAAACTGCTCAGACACAAATACAATGAAGATCAGAGAATACAGTGGATTCCCGGGTTATTTAGTCCCACGGAGACTCAATGGTGTGTAAAACTGATTCAGATGATAGAATGATCACTAATGATAGTGATCAGAAAGGATTTGGATAGGATAATTACACTACTGAAAAGATCTACAAATTACAGCGACTTAAATGCAAATTAAGAAGATTAAAAAGATAAAATATATTAAATAAACGCTATCACTATATTTAAAGTGATGAACGTTTAAAACCTAAAACGTACGTTTAAATAAAAAACTACGTAAACGTACAAAACAAAAAGTGAGATCTAAGAAATAAAAGTCCTAAAAATATGAAAAATACATTTTTACAATCCTAATGATAAAAGAAAATTATTAGAAAAGGAAAATTATTTTTACAACTATTTAATTAATGATTATTAATTAAAAACTATTAATTAAGTATTTAATAATAACCTAAAATAGGATAAAATATGAAATAAAGCTAGAAAAATAAAATTATGACTTAGGAAAATCTAAAATATTATAAAACTTATTTTAAAACTGAAAATATATTTTTTAGACTATTTATATATTTATTACTAATTTAAAATTATTTAAAACTAATAAAAATGCTAGAAAATACTTTTTAAACCAAGAAAATTATGGAAAAATACTTTTTATGACTTTTACATTTATCTTAACTTAATAAAAATGAAAAATTATTTTTTTGGACCTTTTCTTAATTTTTTGTATTAATTGCTAATTAAAATGCTTAAAAACTAATTTAAATTAAGAAAAATAGCAAACAAGCTAAGAAAAATCTGAAAATTTCAGGAAAAGTCTAAAATAATATAAGGAAGCTAAGAAAATTGGAAAAACAGATGATTATGTGGAGGAATTAGGAACTGATGTGCAAGTGCTAATTATTAAGCACTCCAAATAAGCCAAATGAGCAAAATAAGCCACCAAACTGACAATGAAGCTACAATAAGCTAAAATAACCAAAATGCAATGAGAAACAACAAGCTAAACCCTCTGTATAGCAAGATGCAATGATTTGATGATTTGAGCTATAAGCTAAAAAACAGTTAAGGGGTTCTACTTAGCAGCTTAAAAATAAGCACTTAAGTAAACTGGAAACTGGAAAACAAAAGTGAGACCTTAAATTAGACCTGGCTGGCTATGTCTAGACCCAAGAACAGACCAAGATAAGCTTTAATAAGCTCTGTGCAAGGGCTGCAAGATCTGCACAAAACCTGTGCAGATCAGTGCCCTGTGCACAGGGCATATAAGCCCAATTCGACAAGCTCATTTGAGGCTTCTAGAAATTTGATAAAAATCTGAAAAAATGCTAATAAAAAACAAGACCAGCTGAAGTATTTGAACCCACAATTTGACATGATTTGCTCCAAAACTGAGCTCATGAAAATTCCCTCTAGTTGAGCTAAAAACTGGTTTTGCAAATATTTGACTTTTAAGACAGAAGTGAAAGTTTGACTAATATGAAGTTTGATCTTGATTTCCCAACTTAAAATGATGTATTTTGATGAAATAAAGCTGATGCAATATATACCTATGTATTTTAAACATAAAATGAGCTTTTGATCTTCTAAAACTCAAACAGTTCAGATATTAAGACAGTTGAGGATGATTTTGACTATAGAGCTTTTGCAGGCACAATTATATAACAGATATAAGTCTCAAATGACTAAAGAGATGCAACCCAACTGATTCTAACTACTGACTAAACCTTTGAAACAGTTTAAGTACTTGAACCAAACACCCCTTTATTTGGTTGTTTTGTGAGCAAAACAAGACTAACCACTACACTAGCATAAACAGACAATCAAACTGACCTTAACTACTCTAATTACAGCTAATTGAACAAGATAGAACTAGTTATAACTACAAAAGCAATATATGCAATAAGACCTTAAAAATTACTTACAAAAATCCTTAGCCACAATGGCTTGCTACCTGTGAAACTAGAACTTCTAACCTACATTATACAACCATTTGGACTTAAAATCAATCCCAAATCCAGACTGCATCAACCCATTAACCATTTCCATTACCCAATTGATCCAGTTTGACTTTCTTTGACCAAGACCCAAAATTACTTAAACCTTGAATGTGAGCTTATACAAAGCTATTATAAGCTAATATGAACCTGTTGAAGCTTAAAGATAAGCTAAGAAAAGTTTTGATACATGAGTTTGAAAATGAGAATTCCAACAGTAACCTTAAAACATGAAACTTTAACACAACTGGAATTAATACTTGAAATGAGTTTCAATACACTTCAACACTTAAGTTTGATACAAATTAACAAAACATTACAGGTTTTACATTAATTTAAAGATGTTAAATTAAAAACGACATTAAAAATAAATAAAAACTAATTGCCTCCTCCACTGGCTTCCTCCTACTTCCTTTTATAAACCAAACTCTTTATCTCTCTCTTCTGAATAGTTCCCATCAATCCTCAGCCATTGGATGGCTCAAAGTTGCCATTTGTCATTTTTGGCGCCAAAAGTCTTTTGACAGTGAGTGAGGTTGAGTGAAATGGGGGAGGGATCATTTAATGGTTCTTGTTTTGTGGTGGAGGTGGAGGGGACAAAGGTGTGGAAAGAGTGAGCTGGGGGAATGGTGGCATGATTGTAGCAGGGAAGCAGTTGAGAGGAAGGAGGAAAAAGGGCGGGCAAGTGGGTGGTTTGACCAGTTGGTTGACTGGATATAATATCAAAAAGGGGGGTCAAAATTCAGGGTTCCAAAGTGTTTGACAGGGGTCCATAGTGTTTGTGACAAGGGTCCATAGGTTTAAAGGGTATTAAGTAACAAGGGTTTGTTTTGTAAATTCTAAAAACCAAGGGACCAGTTCTGCCAATTCATCAAAGATGTTTCAGGGACTGAAATTGACAAGTTCCAAAAGTATAAGGACCAAACTTGACAATTTTCAATTTCTAAGGACCATTTTTGACATTTTTCAAACTTGAGGGACCAAAGTTGTAATTTTGCAAATTTTAACTTTGAAAGGTTTGTTTTAACAACTTTTGAATCCCATGGACCTTAAATGACTTTTTTCTTTATTTTGATATACCAGAGACTGTTTTTGACAACTTTTGAAACTTGGGGGACTAAAACTGCCAATTTTGCAAACTTGATACGTTTTTCATCTGATTTTGATCTTTTTGCATTTAAAACACATAAAACACTGATTTGTGATATTTTTATCATTTTGAAGCATTTTTGAGTGTTTTCAGATGATTTTGCAGTCTAGATAGTATAAAAATGATGAGTATTTAGACACTCATCAATCCCCCACACTAAGATATTGCTAGTCCCTAGCAATGATTTGAACTTTAATGGATTTTAAAAACTCTTTACCAAAAGCTATCACTTCTGGAGTAGCCAATTGTTTCAGTTCAAGTAAGAACCTTGGTACAATGATAACCAAATGATTTTGAGCAAATCATAAGCTGTAAACGGATTTGATTAGTCTTTACCAGAAGCCGTTTGCTCTGGACTATCCAACTCTTAGATAAATTATCAAAATTATCTTTGGTGAGCTGATTACCAATTATGGATTTTCCACTGCCTTTACCACAAGCCATAACCTTGCGGGCTAGCCAACTCTTCACTTTTTAGGATATGGTGAGTTGAGAACCATACAATTTTGGGCAAATTGCAAGCCATATAAACGGATTTGAGAAATCTTTACCAAGATCCGTTTGCTCCTGGATTAGCCAATCCTTTTGTCTTACAGACATGGCGGACTGATAACCAAATGAGTAAGTGTAGAACACTTACTCCAAAAAAAAATTTTGGCCAAAAACGGGGGAATTGGTATAATTATATAATAAAATTCGTGAGAATTCTCCCCCACACTTAGAAATGAATATTGCCCTCAATATTCAAAGTACCGGCGGTTATGCCGAAACAAAGAACGTAAAAGGGAAATACTACGGCCATTATTTAGAAGATTTTTTTTTTTTTTTTTTTTTTTTTTTATAGAACTTATATATATATACACAACATGTGGGGCAACCCCTCCACACTTGGGTGATAGAAAGGGGGTAAGAAGACAGAAATATGGGTGAAAACCCATATGGTGTGTGCTACTGTTTTTTATTACCGAGTCGCTAGCTTGACTCGACCCCGAATTCATTGGTTCATGGGGAAGCAAAGTGGAAGAAACAATCTTCATCGGACTTTCATTCAAGATGTTTGGACAAACATTTGAAGCACGTGAAAGTTCCACACCGATGAGATATAGAGAGAACCGGCTCAAAAATGATAATTGAAAATGCCGGGATCAAAAATAGTGTCCTCATTCCCGAAGGAGAAAAGGGAAAGAGCAACCACACCATTTGTGAAGAATGGAATAAATATGTGCATCACAATGCATGTTCATTCCTCATCAGAAAGAAGCAAATCACCATTTTTGACATTTTTAAGCTTAAACTTGAAGCTTTTATGGTGATTGGTAACAGAATTTCCGGGAGGGAGAGCTGGAAACGGTTCTTAAATTAACAGATTTTCAAGAAAAAGGATGTCTCCCTCCGAATCAAAGTAAGTATTGTCAATTCCTGTTGGAATCGACTCATTACTAAGAAAATCATCGACCTCCTTCCAAAATTTGTCATCTTCCTCATCCGGAGTGAGAGAAGGAATGGAAGAGTCGGAAATGGGACAAGAAATGAGTGGATGATCATTATATAGGAGATTTCTAGTTTCTCCAAAATCGGCTTCGAAATCAAAGAGATCATCATCACTTTCCGATGAAAGTGGAGTGATGTGAGAGAGTTCATCGGTGAACTCCTCAAGAAGAGGATCAGACTGTGGGAGTAATGCCTCAACATACTCGATGTCTCCATAAGATTTACAATCATCGCTAAAATCGGAGAAAGTCTCAAAATGATCATTAGAACACTCAAGAGGGGAAGAAGAATCACACATAAGATCAGAAATTCCCTGCGACTCTCTCGGGATTGGGACAAGGTCCTCAACACTAGACTTTATAAATTCGTCCGATTCCTTTTCAGGAACAGTGTCAAGATGCTCATCCCCCATGTTCAGAGAGTGAGTGGGAATATCGGGTGTGATAACAACAGACTGAGGGAGTTTAGAAGGACTAGCATACATATGTTTAATACTTTCCATTTGTTCTTCTGCTAGTAATTCCATCATAGTCTTTTCTCCCTGATTTTCCACGGAAGGAATTTCAACTGATGAACTTGATGAATCTGTACATAATTCACTAATATCAAGGGTAACATCATCATCATCATCATCAGGAATGAAACGGAATCGAGAGCTGGATTTGAATGCTTTTTGTATTCTAATTGATTCCCTAATAGTGTTTTCAATGGAAATCTGGGAATCTAATTTAGCAGCCCGCTCCTCGGCTAACAAAACTTCCATGGATTTTTCATTTGAATTATTTTGGGACGACATAGCCGACTCCTCTTTAAGCTCTTTTAATAACTCCAGAGTCTTCAGTAGAAGGTCTGTCGTAGTTTCATGAGGAGTCGCTTGAATCATTTGGTACTGTGGAGGTTGGTCATGAAATGAAGAGTCGTAATTGTTACAAGGAAATGGATTCCTTGTTTGACAATCCGAGCTAGAGTGAGGACCTCCACAATACTCACAACAGTAAAACTGATGTGGCTGTGAGTGGTATGTGTTGTAGTCATAATTGTTATCAGGAACCTGCTCATAGACAAGCGCGTCTCCCGATTGACAATCAGAACTGGAATGTGAACCACCACAGTACTCACAATAGTAAAACTGCTGAGTCTCACAGTGTGGTAGCTGATGGAATAAATCAGTCGTGTTATGGTAGGAATCGGGATCTTGGTTATAGACAGACCCGTTTCCTGATTCCACCATGCTACAACTGGGGCAATTGCCACCATTATAAGGACCACCACACCATTGACAACCAAGAGGGTGAGGATAAGACATAGAAAGAATCAAAGGTTAACAGAGGGTAAGAAATGAAGAATCAAAAAGGTAAGAGGGTAAAGAGGAATATTTTTGGTATTTTTGAAAAACATGATGATAAAAACAAAGAATGAAAATATTTTTGGTGTTTTTAACACTTTAGGAAAAGTGTTAATGAACTTTTTGGATTTTTGAAAACTTTACAAAAACTTTTTACAAATGATGGGTTATGTGCAAGAATGGGTCTGAAAATGGCTAAACACACGCTAAAGCCTCCCCGGCAGCGGCGCCAAAATTTGATCTGGTCCGAACCGTCAAGCCTAATCACACAAGCTAGCCACTTGTGAATGGCTAACCGTAATAGACTTAAAACTGCTCAGACACAAATACAATGAAGATCAGAGAATACAGTGGATTCCCGGGTCGTTTAGTCCCACGGAGACTCAATGGTGTGTAAAACTGATTCAGATGATAGAATGATCACTAATGATAGTGATCAGAAAGGATTTGGATAGGATAATTACACTACTGAAAAGATCTACAAATTACAGCGACTTAAATGCAAATTAAGAAGATTAAAAAGATAAAATATATTAAATAAACGCTATCACTATATTTAAAGTGATGAACGTTTAAAACCTAAAACGTACGTTTAAATAAAAAACTACGTAAACGTACAAAACAAAAAGTGAGATCTAAGAAATAAAAGTCCTAAAAATATGAAAAATACATTTTTACAATCCTAATGATAAAAGAAAATTATTAGAAAAGGAAAATTATTTTTACAACTATTTAATTAATGATTATTAATTAAAAACTATTAATTAAGTATTTAATAATAACCTAAAATAGGATAAAATATGAAATAAAGCCAGAAAAATAAAATTATGACTTAGGAAAATCTAAAATATTATAAAACTTATTTTAAAACTGAAAATATATTTTTTAGACTATTTATATATTTATTACTAATTTAAAATTATTTAAAACTAATAAAAATGCTAGAAAATACTTTTTAAACCAAGAAAATTATGGAAAAATACTTTTTATGACTTTTACATTTATCTTAACTTAATAAAAATGAAAAATTATTTTTTTGGACCTTTTCTTAATTTTTTGTATTAATTGCTAATTAAAAATGCTTAAAAACTAATTTAAATTAAGAAAAATAGCAAACAAGCTAAGAAAAATCTGAAAATTTCAGGAAAAGTCTAAAATAATATAAGGAAGCTAAGAAAATGGGAAAAACAGATGATTATGTGGAGGAATTAGGAACTGATGTGCAAGTGCTAATTATTAAGCACTCCAAATAAGCCAAATGAGCAAAATAAGCCACCAAACTGACAATGAAGCTACAATAAGCTAAAATAACCAAAATGCAATGAGAAACAACAAGCTAAACCCTCTGTATAGCAAGATGCAATGATTTGATGATTTGAGCTATAAGCTAAAAAACAGTTAAGGGGTTCTACTTAGCAGCTTAAAAATAAGCACTTAAGTAAACTGGAAACTGGAAAACAAAAGTGAGACCTTAAATTAGACCTGGTTGGCTATGTCTAGACCCAAGAACATACCAAGATAAGCTTTAATAAGCTCTATGCAAGGGCTGCAAGATCTGCACAAAACCTGTGCAGATCAGTGCCCTGTGCACAGGGCATATAAGCCCAATTAGACAAGCTCATTTGAGGCTTCTAGAAATTTGATAAAAATCTGAAAAAATGCTAATAAAAAACAAGACCAGCTGAAGTATTTGAACCCACAATTTGACATGATTTGCTCCAAAACTGAGCTCATGAAAATTCCCTCTAGTTGAGCTAAAAACTGGTTTTGCAAATATTTGACTTTTAAGACATAAGTGAAAGTTTGACTAATATAAAGTTTGATCTTGATTTCCCAACTTAAAATGATGTATTTTGATGAAATAAAGCTGATGCAATATATACCTATGTATTTTAAACATAAAATGAGCTTTTGATCTTCTAAAACTCAAACAGTTAAGATATTAAGACAGTTGAGGATGATTTTGACTATAGAGCTTTTGCAGGCACAATTATATAACAGATATAAGTCTCAAATGACTAAAGAGATGCAACCCAACTGATTCTAACTACTGACTAAACCTTTGAAACAGTTTAAGTACTTGAACCAAACACCCCTTTATTTGGCTGTTTTGTGAGCAAAACAAGACTAACCACTACACTAGCATAAACAGACAATCAAACTGACCTTAACTACTCTAATTACAGCTAATTGAACAAGATAGAACTAGTTATAACTACAAAAGCAATATATGCAATAAGACCTTAAAAATTACTTACAAAAATCCTTAGCCACAATGGCTTGCTACCTGTGAAACTAGAACTTCTAACCTACATTATCCAACCATTTGGACTTAAAATCAATCCCAAATCCAGACTGCATCAACCCATTAACCATTTCCATTACCCAATTGATCCAGTTTGACTTTCTTTGACCAAGACCCAAAATTACTTAAACCTTGAATGTGAGCTTATACAAAGCTATTATAAGCTAATATGAACCTGTTGAAGCTTAAAGATAAGCTAAGAAAAGCTTTGATTCATGAGTTTGAAAATGAGAATTCCAACAGTAACCTTAAAACATGAAACTTTAACACAACTGGAATTAATACTTGAAATGAGTTTCAATACACTTCAACACTTAAGTTTGATACAAATTAACAAAACATTACAGGTTTTACATTAATTTAAAGATGTTAAATTAAAAACGACATTAAAAATAAATAAAAACTAATTGCCTCCTCCACTGGCTTCCTCCTGCTTCCTTTTATAAACCAAACTCTTTATCTCTCTCTTCTGAATAGTTCCCATCAATCCTCAGCCATTGGATGGCTCAAAGTTGCCATTTGTCATTTTTGGCGCCAAAAGTCTTTTGACAGTGAGTGAGGTTGAGTGTAATGGGGGAGGGATCATTTAATGGTTCTTGTTTTGTGGTGGAGGTGGAGGGGACAAAGGTGTGGAAAGAGTGAGCTGGGGGAATGGTGGCATGATTGTAGCAGGGAAGCAGTTGAGAGGAAGGAGGAAAAAGGGCGGGCAAGTGGGTGGTTTGACCAGTTGGTTGACTGGATATAATATCAAAAAGGGGGGTCAAAATTCAGGGGTCCAAAGTGTTTGACAGGGGTCCATAGTGTTTGTGACAAGGGTCCATAGGTTTAAAGGGTATTAAGTAACAAGGGTTTGTTTTGTAAATTCTGAAAACCAAGGGACCAGTTCTGCCAATTCATCAAAGATGTTTCAGGGACTGAAATTGACAAGTTCCAAAAGTATAAGGACCAAACTTGACAATTTCCAATTTCCAAGGACCATTTTTGACATTTTTCAAACTTGAGGGACCAAAGTTGTAATTTTGCAAATTTTAACTTTGAAAGGTTTGTTTTAACAACTTTTGAATCCCATGGACCTTAAATGACTTTTTTCTTTATTTTGATATACCAGGGACTGTTTTTGACAACTTTTGAAACTTGGGGGACTAAAACTGCCAATTTTGCAAACTTGATACGTTTTTCATCTGATTTTGATCTTTTTGCATTTAAAACACATAAAACACTGATTTGTGATATTTTTATCATTTTGAAGCATTTTTGAGTGTTTTCAGATGATTTTGCAGTCTAGATAGTATAAAAATGACGAGTATTTAGACACTCATCAAGAATCATATCTCCACACCAATCTATCTAGAGCCAAAGTCCAAGATTTTCTAAGGTTTGGAAGCTAACCAAATTCGGCTTCAAACCAAATCACAAGAAGAGAAAGGTAGTAAAGCTCCTTCCCAAGATACTTCTTTATCTCTAGTAGAGATGTAAACGCCCCAAACTCAGTTCCTCATCAATTTTACCAAAAACTAGGGTTTGTGAAAGTTAGGGTTTTCTAAAATTGATTTGGGGTTTTTGCAATTGGAAGTGTTTTGGAGCTAATTCAAGTCTTGTTTAGTTCGAATCCACAAAACAACCTTCGTCCCTTCACCCATCACTCTCGAGTTGAGGTTATTCATCTTTCTTGTTGTAATGTTTTTATGTTGTTTTTATGATATTAAGCTTGGAAAATTTTATAAATGAAATTGTCATATGTTTTGATCATGTCAATTTGTATATGTTCTTGGATGCCATGTCGAAGTTGTGAGCTTGGTTATTTGAGATTTGAGTTTTACTTTGTTTTGCTAATCTTGTTTTGTGACCATAACACTTAAGTTGTCATTTGCACAAGGGTCCGTTTGGTTTTCTGTCAAGAGACATGAAACAAGAAAAATGAGATAAGTCAAGTTTAAAAACATTGGTATTAGGCCTAGAGTAATGATGTTGGGTTTTGTTAACTTATGTAGTCATGAGATTAAACTTGGTAATGATATGTGGAGATATTGTCTAATTCGACTAGGAACCCATTTCAATGCTCGTAACCCTTTCCAGTCAACCTTGGTGTTATTCTTTGTGTCGACAAGAGTCTTAGGCCAAAGAAACTCACACCAAGTTATGACCTTGTGATAGCTTGGGAAACTGATTTTCGTTATAATGAGTACCCGGTGTCTCGGATTTCGACCATGAGTTTTGTGTTAAAATCATTATGTCCTTCGAGTATAAGAAACCCAAGTCAAGTGTGCTCTTTTGCTAAAATATATTATGAGTAGCCATTTTGTCAAAGTCCGTAGTAGTATAATAGATTGTCGGGATGAGATCGAGCTGAGTAGTACTCGACTAGCACAAGATTTCACCACACTTTTGCTCAAACTTTCAATAACTTGTTGACCTTGAGCACCACTCGAGAGGTATGGATCACACGGAATAGGCATACCCGGCTCGATTTGTGTCTCGAGTTAAGACTAGTCATGTTAAACTCCACTGTGATGAAATCTTGATGTGTAATGTGTTAAAACTAAAATCCTGCATATCTGCTCTTTGTTTGGCTTTGGGCCGCATCCCAAGTTTAACCTCCAAAAATACTTACTAGACCAACTATGGGCCTCAGCCCACACTCTTATTAAAAATAAAGTCATTTTGGCTTTTGGGCTTAAGCCCAGTCTTGTACCCATTCCGGCCAGACGCGGCCAAACCGTGTCGGGTCTGTACTCAAACGGCAGCCGAATAAACCAACAAATCAAGACTCAAAACGTATACCCGAAAGTCCAGAAATAAGCTTAACCCGTTCCCGTCTACTCTTTTCCTTCATCTCGTTGCATATCGTTATAATGTCAAGTCTATAAAAGTCTTAATGCAACTAAACAAGTGTAAAGGTTTTTATACAAGAAACTAGTGCTTAAGAACATGCTATACTTAACAAATTTTAAATCAAAATTTAACGACAATGTGTAAATAAATGCATGTCAAGTAAACTTCCCGTTTAGAACTATATATTAAGAACAAGTTTTGATAAATAACTAAAGAACACTATGTCATTTTATCATATATTAAATTTGAAAGTCTTCAAATTTAACTTAAATATTTTCTAAATACAATTAGAAAATAAATTAATTATAATTTTGACAACACCATTTGTGTCAACCTGAACAAGTATATATACATTTACATACTTACTAATGGAACCTTGTAATTATTTTTCATAACAAACTTTGAATTTCAAAATCATATTATAGTGTCTACACGGAAAGTATATACACTTCGTATACTTACTAGAAAAATCATTTTAACGATTTTTACAAACTTATGTTAAGTATTTATACGATTATCAAAGCCATTGAACTACTTTAAGTAAGTGATACTTAAAACAATGAACTAAAACATTGCCCTCCTTATATAGGTCGCGTGTCGGTGCCGCTTCACAACATTCACTAGATCCCACTTTTGGATTGCACATTTGCTAAGGTGAGTTTTCATAGCCCCTCTTTTACTCGATAAACTGTTTTATACATTTTGGGGTGAGAAATATGCAAAACCTTTAATGGACCTAAACTATTACATGACTACTATTACGTGGTTTAGCCTAAGCCCTTATGTCCCTAGAGAATGCCCTTTTCATGAACCGTCAATTCCCCATTGGGAAACGCGAATGTTATAAATAGATCTATTGAGGGTGACTCCTCCGTTCGGTTGGCCATACTTAGGCCAAGGCGAAACGTATACCATGTCGGAATCGAGTGTTGAGGGACAAAACACTCGCTATGGGCCCCTATATTGTATGACATCTTTTAGCATACAGAAACTGTCGTAGTATCGGTTGCATGAACTTAGAGCTAACGTAATAGACATTCATCCATATATCATTATATTCGTTGTAATGATTATATGACTTTGCTTATGGTCCAAACTTACTATTTTAACTTAAACCTATGAACTCACCAGCTTTTAGCTGACCTTTTTAGCATATTTTCTCAGGTGCTTAGTTGTGAACATGGATGCAAGGCAAGAAGCGGGTCTATGGTCGTAGTAATTTCTAAAGAAGTGTTTTTACACAAAAACGATGTTTTTATATGGGGACCACTAAAATTATGGGATGTGCCCATTTATCTAAACAATGTTGTAAGATAATGTTTTAAAATATTTTATGAAATTAAACGGAGTATGTATTCCGTTCTTTATTGCTTGTGTTGTGATTCACCAATTCCGTAACGCTCCCAAATAACACGTATGCTTCCGCTAAACCAAATTTGGGGGTGTTACATATAGGAAAACAGATTTTTCAAGTTGGAGAATGAATATGAGACTATTACTAGCGGTGCTCAATTAAGGCTAAACACGACCATTTTTACGGGTGATTCCACATACCCAACTTCTCTCCAGGAAGCAATTCAACCGTTAGGTCAAATTGAGTTTCTAGTGCAATAGATTTTCCAGTAGTCATTCTCATGTTAGAAAGATGGGAACTCCTACTTTTGCCTATTAAAGTGCATAAAAGATGATAGTTTACCAATACTTGGCTTAATGTGACGCAACTAATATGCAATATAACTAAGGTGATGAAGATGTCATGTTATACACATGAATTTTAACAATGGTGTGTTGATAAACAATATGTTTTAATCTTGTGTTTAGAATCTAAGGTTGTTCAAATTACATAGCTAATTGTATGATCTAATGGATGACATCTTTTACGTTGAAGTGTATACTTTAAAAGTGATTTGATTATCTAAGACTAGGGAATAGAATATGTTAAATTAAGAATGTTCTCAAGAAAGCTCTTTCGAACTTTATTTGACAAGAATCTAAATAAGGTTACTAACTTCAATAGATCATGTGTATGTTCTAGAGATGTGTAGTTTTAACCTTGGATGTGCACAAGGTTTGAGCAAGGTTAGGTTATGATGTAGGCTTGAAAGGAAATGGATACAAATAGTATCAACAAATGAGATTATCGCATGGGATAAAGTTATCATGCTTATGAAAATAAGTATGACAAGATGAATTGGGTACGCTAGTTCATAGAACTTGTAGATGTTCGTTTCAAGATCATTTAGCCAATGAGGTGTAATGAAATCTCTTGTAACACAACCATTTATATCGCAAGGAGAGAATAATGCATAGGATATACCATATCCTTTTAACAAGATAAATACTTAACGCATGATTTCATAGGCATAATGTTTTTCAAAACATCATGTTTTTCTAAATGAAGATATGAAGCCAAAGTGTTTGAATCGGATAGTCCCATCTAAATAAACTTGGTCTCAAGATTATATTCACTAGATGATGACAAAAGGAATTCACTCGAGTTTCTTATGTATACTCCTCAAGAGTCATTGTTGCTTGGGGTGTATGATGTTGGCTTTGAGATTGCATTTTAACATATGTTGTTAAAATGTTGATTTGAGGTTTAACGAAATTTATGTAGAAGTTTAACGACAAAGTATTACTAATACTTTGATAATTTGTGAAGGTAGTACTACTTATACCTAGTGGAAATTGACAACAATTACCAAGAGCACCATGCTTATTTGATAGTTGAGGTTCTAGCTGTAATGAATTATCTAAGTCCTTATATGTGGGAAAGGATGGTTGAGTTTGTTCAAATGTGCATTTGATTCAGTACAAGTGTTGGACACAAGGGCTTTTTGAGCAATACACTCAACGAATTCAAATGATGGTAAGGATGGTGGATTGGTTGATCTAGGTGGTAGGTCTTCTAGTGTGTCTAAATAAGGATGTGGTGATGTAGGGGTTTGTTGTGCTATGGGAGAAGTTAGGTTGATTATTTGTCCATAGATGTTGAGCAAAAAAAGTACGGATACTAATTATTATGGTTCATTGGTTGCTACAACTAGTGGGTGAAGTGCTTGAATTTTTGGTCATATCTATGAAGCTTAGGGGCTGAGGTATAGGTTCACCTTGAAAGGGCACGTTTGGTTTAAAGGATGCTCTTGGAAGTTCATGAGCAACACGCTTAATGGTGACAAAAGATGGAAGAGGGATAGTAGGTGTCAAAGAGGGATAAGTGGCACAGTGGGTTGTTTGTTTTGGATAAGTGTTTGATTCATTTTAGGATTAGTTTTTCAACATGTGCTGTTATACTTGGGTGTTGATTTTTCGGATATGACTTTTAATGACTACAATCGTAAGTCACATGTACTTGAATATTTCAGATGAAATACTTAAGTTGTCAATCCTAATTTGTTGAGATTATAAAGCTTAGATTGAACTCAAGGATAACAAGACTTGATAATATGTCTTTAACATACGAGTGAGTTATGACTCAATGTAAATACTTATCGTCTTGAAGGATGACACATTATTTTCATGTTAACCAAGTGAGGCAATACATGTGGATACAAAACAATATCTATAGTCATATGTTAGACTTGTGTATGATATCTTTGCAAATAATGAGTCCAGATTTGTTAGTCTCGGTAAGTCATCTAAGTCATCCGCAAACGGGTGAGGAGATGTTGGTGGTGTTGCACAAAGTACAAGTTTTGGAGACTTTGGTTGTGAAGGTGTTTTGGATGGTTGTGAAGTAGTCATAATGATGGGTGATTTTGGTGGTGGAGTTGGAGTACTTAAGTTTAGAAAGTTCACATCTTGAATGGGTGATGAGATGTTGAGAGGTAACGAGTCCGAGGATGAAGAGTTCAAGTTTAATGAAGCAACAGGATCGAATGCTAATCCTAGTGGTTTATTTGAGGTTGAGGATTTAGTCATTTTGACTTTGCTTTAAGAAATGCTAGGCTTAAGGAAACGTAACAGTGTAGGTGTGAAAATGACCATCCTGAATGTGTCGATTTATGGAGCTAAGGATTCACGGAGAGATGTGTTTTATTTGATGTTAATCCATACAAAGATGGTAGTTTCTAATGAGATGGAAGTGTCTAAGATCATGACAAACATCCTAAGTTAATCCATTGAGGATGTGTTGAGTGAGATATGAAAGATATGCATTAACAAGTATCCTAGAAACGAGATTTGGTAAATTAGATTGCGGGATTTAGTATAATTCAACAACTTACCTGTAGGATCCACGACACCATTTCTTTACACAGGCGGAACCCTTAAATTGGTGCCGCCTGGTCCGCCTGTACAGGTATGGCGGTACCAAAATGCATAACAGACGATACCAACATTTTGGTGCCGTCTGATCCGTAGACACCAGAAAAGTTCACAGACCCATTTTTTAGGTGTCGGGGAGTTTTCAGAAACCTGAAATTTTGCTTAAAACATGTGACATTAATTACTTCTAGTTAGGAAAAGCCGATAACACATATACAAACATAGTGGAGCATAGACTTTGACCAAGGGCTAACGATTTTCACATAAAAGTGAAAATGGGTAAAATTTGATAACACAATTGTGCTATCCACCTGCATAAACCAGTTAGCATACAACATTGTTTTAAGTCATATTACCATCCTACAAAGTAAAAACAAATAAATTACATCATACAACATTGTTTTTGTCCTTGTACCAAACACTCTCTTAAAACCTCCATTTTTCAAAGTACTTGACTAATTTACTTAGTACTCATTGTTAAGCGAGTCATGACATTTCATAAGTTATGCGAGAGGTTAGTATAACCTATGCAAAGGAAGTGATCTAAGTCTATAAGTGATGGTAAAACAATTTTCCAACTAAGTGCACAAAATCTAGCAAATGTCCTATTGTGCATAAACAAGAAATCGTCAAGCAAGCGAATAAATAACACGGCAAGATTGACACTTATATTATGCAAACAAACAAGTGTAAACAATAATTTGAAAATAAGCAAGCAACATATATGCAAACAACATAAACAAGTGGTCATTTAGTAAAGCATAACAAGAAAAACACTTTTCGTCATTTATCGTTTAAATGTGATGATGTTACCAAGCTTGATTAGTTTTCTTTAAACATATTACATAATTATTTAATTTCAAAATAAATTATATCAATGTTCTAAGAATACCATCTTAAATTGCTTGACTCAAAAATTTGAGTTTTTATGTTAAAGCGAAAATTAATATCTTGGACATACTCGTAGCATTTGGTCTATTTCACTTATTTAAAATTAGACTCAGGTCATGAGAGTAGTTTTAAATAAAAGTAGACTCAATTCCCTTTAAAATGATATGTGGCTCGACTCCTACGGTTAATAAGTTATGAAATTTTTAAGTTGGCCAAAAAAACTGCGTACTGTTGTCACAATTCTCAATTTTTGTTCATTTCTCAAACTCTACATTCATCATACTAGTCATGCATGGGTTTTGCATTTCACATTAAACGCACAATTTCATATTAATTAAACGTTATCGCGTAATAAATTATTTTAAAAACATTTGATCCGATACTTCCAAAAATTAATCACAATATATTTTTATACTCATATTAAGTTATAAAAACATTATTAATAGTTTACTCGGTGTTTTAAATTTATTTCGTATATAAATTGTTATGTTTATATAAATTACGACGGTTTTCTTAAATTCAACCCGATAAATATTTATTCACTCAAATCTTTCAAGAAATGTATTTTTATAATTTTTATGACCTCAATATATTTTATCTTGAACCGTTAAAACTTATTTTTATCTAACGCTACCCTAAATGCTTAAATAAATATACAAGTTACTAATAATTCTTAACTAACTACACTTCTATCTATACATACAAGTAATTAATTATGTCAAAACTTATCAAATCTTTCTTTCTTTCATATATATGTCGACACTCTCTATATGACTCACACTCTCAACTTGCCTAAATATCTCCTTAGTACATGTATTATTTTACTAAAATATTCACACAAGATATTATCAAATGTAAAAAGCAATTTGCTCTCTTCTTCCTCTCTTCACAAACCGGCCACACTTCAAGGATCAAAGGAGTTCTCCAAAATATTTTCAAGACAAGATTTTACACTCTAGTTACACTCTTGATTAAGGTTTTGCAATAAAAACCTTGGGTGATTAGGAAAAACCTTTGATCTTTAAACCTCATCAAGTAGTCTTGTAAGCATCTCATGTTTATTTTTCATCTTACATATTCATTTCATATTCATTTCATCATATTTGAGCAAAAACATGCAAGCCATATGATGTTGTACCACTTTTTCATTGATTTTCAAGAGTTATGAATATATATAATCCATCCTATAATTATTCCTTGTTATATATTAATTTTGGTGATGTCTAGGAAACCATGACACCCTAAGAAGGTGTATGGTAGGATTAGAATAGCTCCGGAGTTGTTTTGAATGGGTTAGAATAGGTTTGGCGCGAGAAAAACTCATTTCGACACGTTTTAAATAGGGTCTGTCCGTATTTTGAATTCTGGGAAAATCCGACAGTATATAAATATTTTTGGGCTAGATATTTAGAAAATACACTTTAAAACGAAAACGTGGCCGCTTGAACGGATTAAAACGGAGCTATAACGAAGAAGTTATGAATTTTTCAAGTTTGACGAGGAAAACTATTAATTTCAGAAATTTCAGCATTGAAAATGTTACTCCTTACGAGTCAAAAATGAGTCTTAAGCTTTATAAATTGTGTCGACTTATCAAAAATATATTAGTATACTTTGACACGAATCTAAGGATGTAGAAAACGTAGAAAACGGACTTGTAACGATTAAATTACACTCGATAAACCAAGTTGCCGTAACTTTAACTCTATTAGCAAAAACTAATATATTCTCTATTAAAAACATAATACGGCAACAAAAGGACCATGTTGGCGGACGTTTTTAACAATGATGTAGAACTTTTTATAACGTGATGTCTTCTAGTAAAAGTAAGTTCGCCTAGCATATTTTCCAAAATGTTAAACCGTTTGGTGAGCGGAGTTGTAACGAATAACATATAGTCACTCAAACTTGGCCGAAAACCATCCTTTAAACTATATTTTTGGCCTAAAGTACAATACTTAACCTATATTTTTCTTGGTGATCGAGACCTCTATGATAAAAACTTAAACACTAAAACTTTGAGATATGGATACAAGCTTCCGAAAACCGTTGAGTTCATTTCCTAACACTCGACGTGCACCATTTTGCGACTAACTTTTCAAGGCCATTTTAGTCACTTTCATGAAAATTTCAACGACATTATTTTACGACGAAAAGTTATAATTTCACAATAAATCATTAAATGACTATCGTGGGATATCATTTCAACGTAAATACTTGTAGAGTATTTTTATATACGACGAGATGTCATAAACATATATTTTGACGATAAACATTATTTCCAAAACGTACAAGTGGTATGGATATCATATGGAGTTGCATGCACGACATTGTATCACGCATTCACAACAACATATCATAACTCAAGTCATGACATTCATTTTAGGTCGCGGATAGTTTACGAGCCTCATTTTAGTGCACTTCATTTTGTTAGCATATCAATCATACCAGGTGAGTTCATACCCCGCTTTTACTCATTTAAATTCCTATAAACTATTTGGGGCGAGATATATGCTTATTTATCCAAACATTTAAACTCTTTTGCCAAACAACATTACTTATACTTTACACTTGATTGCGTTATATACTTGATTGGGTTATACTTGATTTCATATGCATATTTGGAACGAACATACAAGAATTAGTGGCTCCAAATTAAGTTGTTGGAAGGCTATTAATTTACAAACATACAAGAATTAGTGGCTCCAAATTAAGTTGTTGGAAGGCTATTAATTTACAAACATACAAGAATTAGTGGCTCCAAATTAAGTTGTTGGAAGGCTATTAATTTACAAACATACAAGAATTAGTGGCTCCAAATTAAGTTGTTGGAAGGCTATTAATTTACAAACATCCCAATATTTATATGTTGGAAGACTCTTGTGGTGACATTTATACTTTTAACTACTTAATGCGCATATTCATGATTGTCATTCTATTTTAGGCAATGGGTTGTGAACACACAGGTTGCAAGTTTTGTATGGGCGGAACTTGGAACTGAGTGGATTTACAATGCCTTTGCTGCATCAACATTCTTTATAGACTTTTTCAAATCATTTTCAACAAACTTATGAACTCACCAACCTTTGTGTTGACACTTTTTAGCATATTTATCTCAGGTTGTAAGGCGATAGCATTTCATGGAGCTTTTGGGTCTCATGGCATACATTGGAGTCTAGTGTTTTTATCTATTACCATTCGACATGTTTTGTAAACCTTTATGTATTGTCAAACTTTGGGATCTCATGTGTTGTAAACTTTAACTTATTTAATTGAATGGTAAACTCTTTAAAACGTCTCATTATAGAGGTCGTTTTCTTTATCCATACTTTGTGCTATGACGTCATACCCCAATGACACTATCGTTCCGCTGCGATATTTTGGGGGTGTGACAGATTGGTATCAGAGACTTGGTTATAGAGAACTAGGTTGCATTTTAGTTCCTAGACTATAACCGCTTTCACGTCGATCCTTTCTTTTCCTATCGCCTTACTCACTTTTCGTGCGCATATGTTTTCTTAAGTATTCCTTCTAGAACCACCTCATTGGATAACGTAGTTTCCTAGTACCAATAGGGGAGTCCCAAAATCTAGTTGGGTCATCAAAGATATGGGGCTCAGTAATGAGCACTTATCTAACTTGATCTCGTGACAGTTCTTGTTTGATGAGATGCGAGATCGAGCTAAATAAGTGTTACTATAAAGCTGGATAGATTTGATGATTTTGCCCGAGGATGGGAGTTCTCTTGAGGATACTTTGGGAACTGCTGGCGACCAAACCTCGTAGTGACTTTAGCACCTAACGGAATTTCCTATACACCAAGTGCGACTCTCCCTAGATACCTACCCTAAATTCCTCCTCCACTGTTTATAATCGGATGATAGAATGGCTACCTATTTCAGTAACAACAATCGCCGAGACATGTATGCTTGGTGGTATGTACACGTGTGAAATGAAGCAATTATAATTATGGTGGCCAACATAATTATAAATGCGTCACAACCCACGTGGACATATGCGACCACGCATACGTAGATCGGTGTGGGTACACCTTAGGAACCAATTGTGGCGTGGTATTATGTTTGAGGACGTTAAGCATAGACATTGGGAATTCAACGGTTCTTTCCTTGCAGAGATCATGGCACCAAAGAGGGTAACACGCAGTACTGGCCGAGGTGGTGCGACACCAAGGGGTGGAATGACAGGTGAGCGTGGAGATAGAGGAGGCGGTAGCGACATGGGTAACACTGACAACAACACTGGCGGAAACCCTGATTTTGCCGCCATCATCGCTCAACAACTTCAAATCTTGCTTCCCACTATTGTCACACAAGTTGGAAACCATATGAATAACTCGGGAAACCACGGGAACGGTACTGGTGAAACCAACAATGTAGTTGGCGGTGGCAACAACAACAACACCAACAACAACAACAACATAATCGGATGCACATATAAGGAATTTTCGGCATGCAAACCCATGGAGTTTGATGGTATAGGAGGAGCTTTGGCGTATACCCGATGGGTAGAGAAGACAGAGTCAGTGATCGACATCAGCAATTGTGCCATACATCAGAGGGTAAAGTATGCTGCTTGCTTGCTATCAGGGAAGGTATTGACATGGTGGAACACACAACTACAGGCTAGGGGCAGAGAAGCAGCTACATGTATGACATGGGACGAATTTAAGGCGTTGCTGAAAGAGGAGTACTGCCCGGACAATGAAATGCAGAAACTAGAAGATGAATTTTATCACCACTCCATGATAGGGGCTGGTCACGCAGCCTACACAGACCGATTTCATGAGTTAGCCAGACTAGTTCCTCATCTAGTTACCCCTGAATCCAAGAGAATCTCGAGATACATATATGGTCTTGTCCTCGAAATCCGTGGAACTGTAAAAACTACTGAGCCGTCTACAATACAAAGTGCAATACTGAGGGCAGGAACCCTAACAGATGAGATGGTCAGAAATGGGACTTTGAAGAGCAGTGACAAGAGAAAGGAAGCGAGTGGGTCGAATAAGCAGATGGACGTGGTAGCAGACAACAAAAGGGCAAGAGTTTTTGTGGCAACTGGTACTGAACAAAGGGAGTATGCGGGTACACATCCCAAGTGTGCTAAATGTGCTTATCATCATCCGAAGACCAAGCCCTGCCGCTTGTGTACAAGTTGCAATCGATACGACCATTTTAAGGAGCAGTGTAAAACACAGGTAGCACCGGCTAACATGGGCAACATGAGAAATAATCAAAGGACTTGCTTTGAATGTAACAGCCCAAACCACTTCCGGAATAGTTGTCCTAAGTTGAATGAAACGCAGAGGCAACCACAAGGTAACCAACACCTAGCTTTAGCAATTGAAGGAAACAACCCGAACCCTGTACTCAATATCAGTCCACCTCGAGATCGAGCATTCTATATAGGGACCGAGGCAGCCCGCAATGCGTAACTGGTACGTTTTCCCTAGACGCATAAGTTTTGACATAAACACTTTGACCATACACTTGATTTCGCGAAACCTTAGGGTAGAACTTTATGTATCATCGATTGAATCACGAGGACGTGATTCCTCTGACATGGGAAGAATGTCACAATTCTCAATTTTTGTTCATTTCTCAAACTCTACATTCATCATACTAGTCATGCATGGGTTTTGCATTTCACATTAAACGCACAATTTCATATTAATTAAACGTTATCGCGTAATAAATTATTTTAAAAACATTTGATCCGATACTTCCAAAAATTAATCACAATATATTTTTATACTCATATTAAGTTATAAAAACATTATTAATAGTTTACTCGGTGTTTTAAATTTATTTCGTATATAAATTGTTATGTTTATATAAATTACGACGGTTTTCTTAAATTCAACCCGATAAATATTTATTCACTCAAATCTTTCAAGAAATGTATTTTTATAATTTTTATGACCTCAATATATTTTATCTTGAACCGTTAAAACTTATTTTTATCTAACGCTACCCTAAATGCTTAAATAAATATACAAGTTACTAATAATTCTTAACTAACTACACTTCTATCTATACATACAAGTAATTAATTATGTCAAAACTTATCAAATCTTTCTTTCTTTCATATATATGTCGACACTCTCTATATGACTCACACTCTCAACTTGCCTAAATATCTCCTTAGTACATGTATTATTTTACTAAAATATTCACACAAGATATTATCAAAGGTAAAAAGCAATTTGCTCTCTTCTTCCTCTCTTCACAAACCGGCCACACTTCAAGGATCAAAGGAGTTCTCCAAAATATTTTCAAGACAAGATTTTACACTCTAGTTACACTCTTGATTAAGGTTTTGCAATAAAAACCTTGGGTGATTAGGAAAAACCTTTGATCTTTAAACCTCATCAAGTAGTCTTGTAAGCATCTCATGTTTATTTTTCATCTTACATATTCATTTCATATTCATTTCATCATATTTGAGCAAAAACATGCAAGCCATATGATGTTGTACCACTTTTTCATTGATTTTCAAGAGTTATGAATATATATAATCCATCCTATAATTATTCCTTGTTATATATTACTTTTGGTGATGTCTAGGAAACCATGACACCCTAAGAAGGTGTATGGTAGGATTAGAATAGCTCCGGAGTTGTTTTGAATGGGTTAGAATAGGTTTGGCGCGAGAAAAACTCATTTCGACACGTTTTAAATAGGGTCTGTCCGTATTTTGAATTCTGGGAAAATCCGACAGTATATAAATATTTTTGGGCTAGATATTTAGAAAATACACTTTAAAACGAAAACGTGGCCGCTTGAACGGATTAAAACGGAGCTATAACGAAGAAGTTATGAATTTTTCAAGTTTGACGAGGAAAACTATTAATTTCAGAAATTTCAGCATTGAAAATGTTACTCCTTACGAGTCAAAAATGAGTCTTAAGCTTTATAAATTGTGTCGACTTATCAAAAATATATTAGTATACTTTGACACGAATCTAAGGATGTAGAAAACGTAGAAAACGGACTTGTAACGATTAAATTGCACTCGATAAACCAAGTTGCCGTAACTTTAACTCTATTAGCAAAAACTAATATATTCTCTATTAAAAACATAATACGGCAACAAAAGGACCATGTTGGCGGACGTTTTTAACAATGATGTAGAACTTTTTATAACGTGATGTCTTCTAGTAAAAGTAAGTTCGCCTAGCATATTTTCCAAAATGTTAAACCGTTTGGTGAGCGGAGTTGTAACGAATAACATATAGTCACTCAAACTTGGCCGAAAACCATCCTTTAAACTATATTTTTGGCCTAAAGTACAATACTTAACCTATATTTTTCTTGGTGATCGAGACCTCTATGATAAAAACTTAAACACTAAAACTTTGAGATATGGATACAAGCTTCCGAAAACCGTTGAGTTCATTTCCTAACACTCGACGTGCACCATTTTGCGACTAACTTTTCAAGGCCATTTTAGTCACTTTCATGAAAATTTCAACGACATTATTTTACGACGAAAAGTTATAATTTCACAATAAATCATTAAATGACTATCGTGGGATATCATTTCAACGTAAATACTTGTAGAGTATTTTTATATACGACGAGATGTCATAAACATATATTTTGACGATAAACATTATTTCCAAAACGTACAAGTGGTATGGATATCATATGGAGTTGCATGCACGACATTGTATCACGCATTCACAACAACATATCATAACTCAAGTCATGACATTCATTTTAGGTCGCGGATAGTTTACGAGCCTCATTTTAGTGCACTTCATTTTGTTAGCATATCAATCATACCAGGTGAGTTCATACCCCGCTTTTACTCATTTAAATTCCTATAAACTATTTGGGGCGAGATATATGCTTATTTATCCAAACATTTAAACTCTTTTGCCAAACAACATTACTTATACTTTACACTTGATTGCGTTATATACTTGATTGGGTTATACTTGATTTCATATGCATATTTGGAACGAACATACAAGAATTAGTGGCTCCAAATTAAGTTGTTGGAAGGCTATTAATTTACAAACATACAAGAATTAGTGGCTCCAAATTAAGTTGTTGGAAGGCTATTAATTTACAAACATACAAGAATTAGTGGCTCCAAATTAAGTTGTTGGAAGGCTATTAATTTACAAACATCCCAATATTTATATGTTGGAAGACTCTTGTGGTGACATTTATACTTTTAACTACTTAATGCGCATATTCATGATTGTCATTCTATTTTAGGCAATGGGTTGTGAACACACAGGTTGCAAGTTTTGTATGGGCGGAACTTGGAACTGAGTGGATTTACAATGCCTTTGCTGCATCAACATTCTTTATAGACTTTTTCAAATCATTTTCAACAAACTTATGAACTCACCAACCTTTGTGTTGACACTTTTTAGCATATTTATCTCAGGTTGTAAGGCGATAGCATTTCATGGAGCTTTTGGGTCTCATGGCATACATTGGAGTCTAGTGTTTTTATCTATTACCATTCGACATGTTTTGTAAACCTTTATGTATTGTCAAACTTTGGGATCTCATGTGTTGTAAACTTTAACTTATTTAATTGAATGGTAAACTCTTTAAAACGTCTCATTATAGAGGTCGTTTTCTTTATCCATACTTTGTGCTATGACGTCATACCCCAATGACACTATCGTTCCGCTGCGATATTTTGGGGGTGTGACAGATTGGTATCAGAGACTTGGTTATAGAGAACTAGGTTGCATTTTAGTTCCTAGACTATAACCGCTTTCACGTCGATCCTTTCTTTTCCTATCGCCTTACTCACTTTTCGTGCGCATATGTTTTCTTAAGTATTCCTTCTAGAACCACCTCATTGGATAACGTAGTTTCCTAGTACCAATAGGGGAGTCCCAAAATCTAGTTGGGTCATCAAAGATATGGGGCTCAGTAATGAGCACTTATCTAACTTGATCTCGTGACAGTTCTTGTTTGATGAGATGCGAGATCGAGCTAAATAAGTGTTACTATAAAGCTGGATAGATTTGATGATTTTGCCCGAGGATGGGAGTTCTCTTGAGGATACTTTGGGAACTGCTGGCGACCAAACCTCGTAGTGACTTTAGCACCTAACGGAATTTCCTATACACCAAGTGCGACTCTCCCTAGATACCTACCCTAAATTCCTCCTCCACTGTTTATAATCGGATGATAGAATGGCTACCTATTTCAGTAACAACAATCGCCGAGACATGTATGCTTGGTGGTATGTACACGTGTGAAATGAAGCAATTATAATTATGGTGGCCAACATAATTATAAATGCGTCACAACCCACGTGGACATATGCGACCACGCATACGTAGATCGGTGTGGGTACACCTTAGGAACCAATTGTGGCGTGGTATTATGTTTGAGGACGTTAAGCATAGACATTGGGAATTCAACGGTTCTTTCCTTGCAGAGATCATGGCACCAAAGAGGGTAACACGCAGTACTGGCCGAGGTGGTGCGACACCAAGGGGTGGAATGACAGGTGAGCGTGGAGATAGAGGAGGCGGTAGCGACATGGGTAACACTGACAACAACACTGGCGGAAACCCTGATTTTGCCGCCATCATCGCTCAACAACTTCAAATCTTGCTTCCCACTATTGTCACACAAGTTGGAAACCATATGAATAACTCGGGAAACCACGGGAACGGTACTGGTGAAACCAACAATGTAGTTGGCGGTGGCAACAACAACAACACCAACAACAACAACAACATAATCGGATGCACATATAAGGAATTTTCGGCATGCAAACCCATGGAGTTTGATGGTATAGGAGGAGCTTTGGCGTATACCCGATGGGTAGAGAAGACAGAGTCAGTGATCGACATCAGCAATTGTGCCATACATCAGAGGGTAAAGTATGCTGCTTGCTTGCTATCAGGGAAGGTATTGACATGGTGGAACACACAACTACAGGCTAGGGGCAGAGAAGCAGCTACATGTATGACATGGGACGAATTTAAGGCGTTGCTGAAAGAGGAGTACTGCCCGGACAATGAAATGCAGAAACTAGAAGATGAATTTTATCACCACTCCATGATAGGGGCTGGTCACGCAGCCTACACAGACCGATTTCATGAGTTAGCCAGACTAGTTCCTCATCTAGTTACCCCTGAATCCAAGAGAATCTCGAGATACATATATGGTCTTGTCCTCGAAATCCGTGGAACTGTAAAAACTACTGAGCCGTCTACAATACAAAGTGCAATACTGAGGGCAGGAACCCTAACAGATGAGATGGTCAGAAATGGGACTTTGAAGAGCAGTGACAAGAGAAAGGAAGCGAGTGGGTCGAATAAGCAGATGGACGTGGTAGCAGACAACAAAAGGGCAAGAGTTTTTGTGGCAACTGGTACTGAACAAAGGGAGTATGCGGGTACACATCCCAAGTGTGCTAAATGTGCTTATCATCATCCGAAGACCAAGCCCTGCCGCTTGTGTACAAGTTGCAATCGATACGACCATTTTAAGGAGCAGTGTAAAACACAGGTAGCACCGGCTAACATGGGCAACATGAGAAATAATCAAAGGACTTGCTTTGAATGTAACAGCCCAAACCACTTCCGGAATAGTTGTCCTAAGTTGAATGAAACGCAGAGGCAACCACAAGGTAACCAACACCTAGCTTTAGCAATTGAAGGAAACAACCCGAACCCTGTACTCAATATCAGTCCACCTCGAGATCGAGCATTCTATATAGGGACCGAGGCAGCCCGCAATGCGTAACTGGTACGTTTTCCCTAGACGCATAAGTTTTGACATAAACACTTTGACCATACACTTGATTTCGCGAAACCTTAGGGTAGAACTTTATGTATCATCGATTGAATCACGAGGACGTGATTCCTCTGACATGGGAAGAATGTCACAATTCTCAATTTTTGTTCATTTCTCAAACTCTACATTCATCATACTAGTCATGCATGGGTTTTGCATTTCACATTAAACGCACAATTTCATATTAATTAA
Organism: Chrysanthemum seticuspe; assembly: GCA_019973895.1. Classification (NCBI taxonomy): domain Eukaryota; kingdom Viridiplantae; phylum Streptophyta; class Magnoliopsida; order Asterales; family Asteraceae; genus Chrysanthemum; species Chrysanthemum seticuspe. Next base: position 218,046,302 of record BPTQ01000002.1, on the reverse strand, counting down.
ACGTTATCGCGTAATAAATTATTTTAAAAACATTTGATCCGATACTTCCAAAAATTAATCACAATATATTTTTATACTCATATTAAGTTATAAAAACATTATTAATAGTTTACTCGGTGTTTTAAATTTATTTCGTATATAAATTGTTATGTTTATATAAATTACGACGGTTTTCTTAAATTCAACCCGATAAATATTTATTCACTCAAATCTTTCAAGAAATGTATTTTTATAATTTTTATGACCTCAATATATTTTATCTTGAACCGTTAAAACTTATTTTTATCTAACGCTACCCTAAATGCTTAAATAAATATACAAGTTACTAATAATTCTTAACTAACTACACTTCTATCTATACATACAAGTAATTAATTATGTCAAAACTTATCAAATCTTTCTTTCTTTCATATATATGTCGACACTCTCTATATGACTCACACTCTCAACTTGCCTAAATATCTCCTTAGTACATGTATTATTTTACTAAAATATTCACACAAGATATTATCAAATGTAAAAAGCAATTTGCTCTCTTCTTCCTCTCTTCACAAACCGGCCACACTTCAAGGATCAAAGGAGTTCTCCAAAATATTTTCAAGACAAGATTTTACACTCTAGTTACACTCTTGATTAAGGTTTTGCAATAAAAACCTTGGGTGATTAGGAAAAACCTTTGATCTTTAAACCTCATCAAGTAGTCTTGTAAGCATCTCATGTTTATTTTTCATCTTACATATTCATTTCATATTCATTTCATCATATTTGAGCAAAAACATGCAAGCCATATGATGTTGTACCACTTTTTCATTGATTTTCAAGAGTTATGAATATATATAATCCATCCTATAATTATTCCTTGTTATATATTACTTTTGGTGATGTCTAGGAAACCATGACACCCTAAGAAGGTGTATGGTAGGATTAGAATAGCTCCGGAGTTGTTTTGAATGGGTTAGAATAGGTTTGGCGCGAGAAAAACTCATTTCGACACGTTTTAAATAGGGTCTGTCCGTATTTTGAATTCTGGGAAAATCCGACAGTATATAAATATTTTTGGGCTAGATATTTAGAAAATACACTTTAAAACGAAAACGTGGCCGCTTGAACGGATTAAAACGGAGCTATAACGAAGAAGTTATGAATTTTTCAAGTTTGACGAGGAAAACTATTAATTTCAGAAATTTCAGCATTGAAAATGTTACTCCTTACGAGTCAAAAATGAGTCTTAAGCTTTATAAATTGTGTCGACTTATCAAAAATATATTAGTATACTTTGACACGAATCTAAGGATGTAGAAAACGTAGAAAACGGACTTGTAACGATTAAATTGCACTCGATAAACCAAGTTGCCGTAACTTTAACTCTATTAGCAAAAACTAATATATTCTCTATTAAAAACATAATACGGCAACAAAAGGACCATGTTGGCGGACGTTTTTAACAATGATGTAGAACTTTTTATAACGTGATGTCTTCTAGTAAAAGTAAGTTCGCCTAGCATATTTTCCAAAATGTTAAACCGTTTGGTGAGCGGAGTTGTAACGAATAACATATAGTCACTCAAACTTGGCCGAAAACCATCCTTTAAACTATATTTTTGGCCTAAAGTACAATACTTAACCTATATTTTTCTTGGTGATCGAGACCTCTATGATAAAAACTTAAACACTAAAACTTTGAGATATGGATACAAGCTTCCGAAAACCGTTGAGTTCATTTCCTAACACTCGACGTGCACCATTTTGCGACTAACTTTTCAAGGCCATTTTAGTCACTTTCATGAAAATTTCAACGACATTATTTTACGACGAAAAGTTATAATTTCACAATAAATCATTAAATGACTATCGTGGGATATCATTTCAACGTAAATACTTGTAGAGTATTTTTATATACGACGAGATGTCATAAACATATATTTTGACGATAAACATTATTTCCAAAACGTACAAGTGGTATGGATATCATATGGAGTTGCATGCACGACATTGTATCACGCATTCACAACAACATATCATAACTCAAGTCATGACATTCATTTTAGGTCGCGGATAGTTTACGAGCCTCATTTTAGTGCACTTCATTTTGTTAGCATATCAATCATACCAGGTGAGTTCATACCCCGCTTTTACTCATTTAAATTCCTATAAACTATTTGGGGCGAGATATATGCTTATTTATCCAAACATTTAAACTCTTTTGCCAAACAACATTACTTATACTTTACACTTGATTGCGTTATATACTTGATTTCATATGCATATTTGGAACGAACATACAAGAATTAGTGGCTCCAAATTAAGTTGTTGGAAGGCTATTAATTTACAAACATACAAGAATTAGTGGCTCCAAATTAAGTTGTTGGAAGGCTATTAATTTACAAACATACAAGAATTAGTGGCTCCAAATTAAGTTGTTGGAAGGCTATTAATTTACAAACATACAAGAATTAGTGGCTCCAAATTAAGTTGTTGGAAGGCTATTAATTTACAAACATCCCAATATTTATATGTTGGAAGACTCTTGTGGTGACATTTATACTTTTAACTACTTAATGCGCATATTCATGATTGTCATTCTATTTTAGGCAATGGGTTGTGAACACACAGGTTGCAAGTTTTGTATGGGCGGAACTTGGAACTGAGTGGATTTACAATGCCTTTGCTGCATCAACATTCTTTATAGACTTTTTCAAATCATTTTCAACAAACTTATGAACTCACCAACCTTTGTGTTGACACTTTTTAGCATATTTATCTCAGGTTGTAAGGCGATAGCATTTCATGGAGCTTTTGGGTCTCATGGCATACATTGGAGTCTAGTGTTTTTATCTATTACCATTCGACATGTTTTGTAAACCTTTATGTATTGTCAAACTTTGGGATCTCATGTGTTGTAAACTTTAACTTATTTAATCGAATTGTAAACTCTTTAAAACGTCTCATTATAGAGGTCGTTTTCTTTATCCATACTTTGTGCTATGACATCATACCCCAATGGCACTATCGTTCCGCTGCGATATTTTGGGGGTGTGACAACTGTGCAGACCAAGGAACCAAAAATTTATAAGGAAGGAGCCCTTTTTTTGGTTCCGCCCAATCCGTGGTCTTCACAGAAAGTTGAAAAATGTACTTACTTATAGCGAAAAAGTGTAGGACTTACTAGATTTGATAGAAAAAATATAATACACATATTTTGTTTATTATTTTTACTAATGTGACTTATCTAAACATTTAACAACAAAATTTCTAAGTATAATTAGCAAAACATTTTTCATATTATATTTCGATTCAATGGTAATTTGATACATGGATCGTGCTTCATTTTAAAAACCATTTGTTTTGAAAATAAGAGCTACGAGGCTCTGGTACCAATTGTGAAAACGTAGAGGGGGAGGGGGGTGAATACGTTACCGTTTAAAATCGTTAGATCTTTTGTATCAAATCGTTTATGAAGCTTGTTATAATATGAAAGTACCAATTATTGTTTGTGACTAATATAAAACATAGTAAACCAAGTTGTCACACAAGCATAAACATCAAACTACATCACAAGCAATTATAAAAGTAAAGAGATAATGAAAGGAAAGTGCAAACCGAACACGAGGATTTATAGTGGTTCGGTCACGGATCTTCTCTCCGCCCGTACCTAACTCGAGAGTTATTTCACTAAATCAACAAGCTCCCTTCTCGGCGGAGAAAACCTTACAATCGTCGCTTACACTTTTTCCGGTACAAAGCTAAATACCGGGTTCTAGTTCGAGGTAGAACCAACCTAACGTCGCCTATACAATATTTCCGACACTAAGCTAGATGTCGAGTTCTTTTCGGGTACAACCACTCCCGTTATGTTTTATGGCCCAACATAACAAACCTTGTGTTTTATGGTTCAAACACATAACCCATCTAATCTATTTTGGTGAAAGTGTTGTGATGATGCAATAATGTTTACAATGATGATGCATGACATAAATGTCTAATGGATATGAATGACTAATCTAAATGATCTTCTTAAATAAGAAGTCTTCAATCAATGAGGATATCAAGAGATCTTGAATCTTCATATGTTGATATGCTTTGGTGAATGAGGATGGCTAGATCTCTAAACTTTCCTTGGTTGATCAAAATGTAAAATATGCTTACAACAAAGATGAATGTTAGAAGCATTATGATCATGTGATGGTGAGGGTGATTGATGTATGCTACTACATGTTTATCTATAGATCTAAGTGATGAAAGAATGTTAGAGAGAATGTATGTTGGAAGGGATGAACATATGAGAAAACCATGGGATATTATTTATAACCAAAAGTGGTAATAAAAAATATAATAATTTATTAGATTTGATATCTTAGAATATCTTCCAAAATCTTTCCAAAATCTTTTAAAGATTTAGATGACACTATGCATGAGGTAATAAAAGAGTGTTTTCCTTTTTATGAAAAATATATTTAAACAAATGTATATACTTATTAAAAAGGTAAGTTACTTGTAAATAAAATGTAAGTAACCTTTTGTAAAATAAAATATCTAGTTGAGTGCTTGTCAAAATAAAATATATTTTGTCAAGTGTAAGTAAACTTTAGTACTTGTATGAATATTATAGTTAGTTTACTTGTACAAATAAAAGTATATATTTGTTAGACATTTTACAAAAGATGTATTTGTATAAAATACTTGTGAATGCAAAATGTAAAATGAGGTTCGAAATAGAATGGTTAACCTATTAAAATACTTAGTAACTCTAAACGTATTTTAAACATTCTAAATGATTTGTTAATGTGTTTGATCATAATGCCACATAACAAACATGTACGAACCTGTGTTGTAACATACGAGGACTTGAGACATCGAGAGGTGTTGAATGTATGTTGAGACAAATGTAATTACAAGTAACTTGTACATTTTACGTTATGTATTACAAGTTACATGTTTTTCATCAATCAAAACAAACGAGACTGTATAGATTAAATATCGTAATATTTGCACTAACACCTCAAACCCGGGTTCATCATCTAACCCGAACGCGGGTTCATCTTCAAACCCCAACCCACTAGGCTTCTCGAGCCAATAAATATGGCAACAACATCAACAATATCTCTTTTATCAACAACAACACAAACAAAGCACCTTAAACTCCAACTTTCAAAACCTACAATTCACACAACAATCACAAACTGAAACACATGATGTTGCTGACACACCCACGTCTCCTCCAAAAAAAAGGAAAAGGTCCTATTAAGCGAAAATCAAAAAAATCCAAAGACTCCGAGCCCGAACCAATTGATTCTGATGAAGAGGAGGTTGTCGTTACTACGCGTTGGAATTCAGCAGAGGAAGCAGCATTACTTGCAAGGTGTTACATAGCTGTTTCGGAAGATCCGAAAGTTGGAAAGTGCCAACCCAGAGATACGTTTTGGTATCGGGTCAGAAATGAGTTCAATAGACTCAACTTTCAACGGCGCACCAAGGACATGATGTCAAGCAAATGGAAAACGTTGAACGTCATATGCACAAACTTCAACGCTTGTTACATACGTGCGCAACGGGATCAACGAAGTGGGGAAAGTAAGGTGGATGTGATGAAACGGGCAAAGCAATGGTATCGTGAGGAAAACAAAGGAGCACTGTTTGGTCTCGATGACGCTTGGGAGGTTTTGCGTCATTATAAGAAATGTGACACGTCAGAATCGGTTGATTTAACCGGCGATGTGCCAAGCCAAACAAACGAGGCTTTGTTTGGTAATGATGAACAACCACGCCCCATGGGAAAGAAACTTGCTACCAAGAAAGCAAGATCCGAGACTACAACAAGTACTGGGGGAGCAAGCACTGGAGGAACGAGCTCATCAAGTTATTTCACCGAAACTATGGCAAACGAGTATCGTTTGAAACGTGAAACCGCCGAAGCGGCGTATCGGGCCCAACAGGAAAAAGATCTCTCAATAACAAGGTTGGAAGAGATAAAGTTTTTGATGACGCCTACTGAAGGGCAAGATCCAATGGTCGTGGAGTGGATCAATGACGAAAAAGATCGAATCATCAAAAAATATAACTTGAAACCTCGTCAGTAGATCGTATTCTCGTCATTTCCTTTAATTTGTTGTAACGTTTTATTTGCAGTGTGTTTTTTTATTTCGTTGTAATTTTTTTTTTTTTTTTAATCTCGTATTGTAATATGTTTTCAATTTTAATGAATTGTTTGTTTTAGTTTAATAAATGAAGTGTTTGTTTTAGTTTAGGGGTTGAAATTGAAAATATGAAATGTTATTGATGTTATTGGGATGTTATGGTTGTGGGTGTTTTTTGAGGATGTTAATGTTAAATGTTAAAGCTGATGTGACGCTGACGTGGACGGTGTTATTGGTGTTAAAGTCCTAATCATTTTAAATTGTTACACATTGTTTTATTTACTCGTGTTACACATATTTAGTTTTTGATTTATTAATAATTTGTGTTAGAATATGTGTGAAAGTGAAATTACATCTAAACAAAGTATTTTATTATTTTTTGTTGGTCCAGTTGCATCTCAAAAGAAGAGTTTGGTGACTTTGGTCACAATCTTGCTTTTTACTTGATTCCTTTCTCCAAAACACAAAACCATTTACCAACTTGTAAAATACGCTTCAATATTTATACAATCCTTTAAACTTAATATATTAAGCTCTAAAGAAAATTATAATTTTGTTTTTGGATTTTATATTTTTGGCGGGTACGACACGAGCTGAAAATGGCAAGTCGACGCCAGACAAGACCAGACCGGGGTCCATGTTGGCAGTAGTCAGTATGAGCGGACCGGGTCTGAACCGGTCTGAGCCAGATTGTTTTAGCCTGATTTGGAGGAGATATATTACCAGAGAATATTATTGTACTGTACCTCATATGTGCATTTACTGCAAATGTTTTGATTCGTATGATTTGGAGCAAATCAAATTTACTATTTCAAGTTATAATAGTAAAAAATAAGTTTATTCATTTTATACTGAAAAGTTTTCTAAGAAAAGTGAAATTCATGTTTTTCTAAAGTATCTGATTTTTTTTGAAAAAAAAGCATACTATATATATGGCATCTGATTAGCAATATAAGGGCGCAAATAAAAACAACCTTTTTCTTCTTTAAATTAGTCATTATTGACTCTTTATTTTGTCATTTGAACAAAAGCTTTTTTATCCTCAAGTTTTGAAAAATGACTTGATAGAAGAGTCGTTCGATCACATCAATAGTTTTTCTTATTGAAAAACTGTACTGTACATAAGAAGCTTTTGTAAATCTTTTTTGCATAGAGCAAATGACTTGACAAAATACTTTTTCCACATAAAAAAAGTCTGTAAAAGATAAGCAGATAAGAAATGATTTGCAAACTTTATTATTTTTATTTGTACATCATTTGAGTTAAACCGTATTGGTATTTTTTTTAAAAGCATGATATTTCTTTTAACAAAATGTATAATCTTGTTTATGTCCTTGACGTTAATAACCATTGATAGTTAACAATAATACCGGTTTTAGTGTACATTTTGAGAAAAAGTTATATTGTCTTAACGACATTTAGCTAGTCATAATATGCCAGAATTTTACTAATAAAAAGTATTAATATTAGAGCAACAACTTTTATGTTAGTTGGCATGAGAACTAAACGATTTTTTTTATTTTATTTATTTTTATTTATTTATTTATTTATTTTTGACTAAAATACACCGTTGGTCCCTAAACTTGTCTCGGAGGATCGCGATGGGACGAACCACGCCCTTTTCATTGCCACGGGTCCAAACAGTGGCCATTAAATGCCAGATTCGTCCCTTGACCAGAATTGGGACAGTCAAACCAATTTCCTTCGAGGGTATTATAGACCATTCACTTTTTTTTACCCAACTTAGTTAAAATGTAACCCAACCTTCAACCATATGTATGAACGAGCAAGAGTGAACCCTAAAATACAATCAACACACATTCTTCCCAAAGCAAAAAGAAAAACAATAATGACACAAAACGATAAAGGGAAGGGTTTGTTGAGTTCGTTGAGGAAAGTAGACTGCGCAAATGAAAAGCGTTTGGGTGTTAAGAAGGAGAAGGAAGAGGATGACATCTTGTTATCAAAGTTTAATGATTTGGGAGAAAGGATTACAAAACTGGAAATTTTGTTTAAATATCTTAAGGAAAGGAAGGAAAAGAAGGAAAACGATGATAGGGAGAGTTGTGGGTCTAGCTAAGTGTATGTTTAGTTGATAGTAAACATTTGTAGTTCTTGAGAACATGTAATCGATGAATAAAGTTTTGTGATCTTATTTAAGTAATTGTGTTTGAAATCGTTTTGCATTTCTTAATAGGTTTGACTTACCCAAGTAAGTTACAATTTGTTGGTTTTCATAAGTTTGTTTGACTTTGGTAAGTCAAAATTCAAGATGTTACAATACACCATTGTCAATACATTGTTGTTTAATGCTAAAGCGTTTGCATTTTGAACCCGTGTTTTGAAACCACTGCCTGTAATTTTTCTAAAAGGGGGGTGTTTGGTTTTGCTGTAACAATTGTTGCTGATAAAATGGGTCGTTTGGTTTAGCTGATACAAGCGGATGTTTTATTTGATACATTATGATTTAGTGCCAAAGTATTTGCATTTTCACCACATCTTTTTAAACCATTGCCTTTGCTTTTGCGGATACAAGGGGGTGTTTGGTTCTACTGATTAAACTTTTGCTGATACAAGGTCCTGTTTGGTTTTGATGATACAAGGGCCTGTTTGGTTTTGCTGGTATAAGGGGATGTTTGGTTTTGTTGATACTAAAAGCACTAAAATACACCCAATATCACAATACAATAACAGATTAAACAACACATAACCCAAATGATATTTTATCATTAATAAAGTCTGTTAAACATCATAACCAACTACATCAAATCTAATTTACATACCATTTTTAGCAAAACTATCACCCAAAAGACGCCTTTATCTATCCCATGGAAAACCAAAAATTCAGGTATTATGTTCAGCCATTTTCTTAACAAACTCTTGGTTGAACTGAATACCTTCATCTGTTTGACCAACAATCTGTATTAGTTGGGCAAGTTGGTTTGTGTGCCTCGACTGGATTTTGTTCAGCGCATCCACACAGTCAAACGCAATTCCATGAGGTCCCAGAGCTTGATTATCTTATATCAGCTCCCTACGGTTGATGATTCCTGTCTTCAGTTGCTGGCAGCACTGAAGAAGTAGCTTCCTTAGAATCCCTTCTTGGGCAACCTCATCTTCAAACCAGATAGCCATCCGATCATTAAGATTTGGCGAATCAGCCACCTCCATGAGTTTGTTTAAAATGGGGAAATCTGCCATTGGAAAGTTGTGTGTGTGTGGAAAAAGTGGTAGATGAGTTTATCGGTAAGAGACGGTGAAGGGTCTAATACTTACTTTTTTTCACACTCGGTCCCTGAATTTGTCTTGGTTGCCGTTGTCATACTTAAAACTCCCTCCCAATATTCACTTTAGAATACACAACTGGTCCCTCAAGTTGCCAACTTACGTAAAACCATTAGAAGTTTGACTTTGTTAAGTCGAACTTCTAAAACATACTACCTCAGTCCCAAATTTTATGTCCATTTTGACTTTTATAAACAAACTTTGACCTTAAATATATTTTTTTGTATTATATAATGCTTAATGAAAGTTATATCAATGAAAATACATTTAAAATTCAATTTCATTTATATATTTTACATCAACTATTATATAACACAAAAAGATATATTTAAGGTCAAAGTTTGATTTAAAAAGTCAAACTGGACATAAAATTTGAGACGGAGGGAGTATCAAATTATCAATTCACTCCAAAACAAATATTTAGTAATGGTTTTGCAATATTGACTTTACAAAGTCAAATACCATTCTATATATTATTCAACATTCCACTAGCCATCCTTATCATCTAACTTCAAATACCATTATGCCTTTTGCACTTAATCTTTCAAAGGTTTTCAATCCTTCTGACATTACGACTCTCGTTCACAGTTAAGCCATTCACCATTTTCAACTATTGACTAACTAAATTAAACTGGAAATACAGTTTTACTTGCTACAATCAAATAAAAATGCTAAATGAAAGTTTGACTTTAGAATGTCAAACTTTGATCACCTATAATACGCACAAACATCAACATATGAACAACCAGTCAAAATTACCAAAACTATTTTGCAACGTTAATTGTCCAAGGGTATTCAACCCAAACTTAAACTACAACCAGTCAAAGAAATCTACCACGGCTGTGGGGGAAGCTCGGTGGAGTTTCAACAGCTTCCTAGCCAACTCCCAGTTGTTCCTGGTATTTTCATTCCCATCGTGACTCCTATCGCTTTGCCTGATATTGATTGTCTTTAGCGACCGGGAACACGCAAGTATACACTTTATTAAAGTTATTTCATGCTCTGTTCTGGGAAAAGCTCGAAACACCACCGTCTGTAACTGACCATGGCTGAATGTGTTTGTGTCTACAACAGTGGAAAATTTTTGCAAAGGTAGATCACTAAGCGTGTTTGCAGTCTGAAAAATCAAATAGTGTTGAGATACACAAACATGGCAATTTATGAATGTTTTATTTGATACATATGCATTACAGCATTACACTTACTCTGTTATCCAGCATTTTCAAATTCGGAGATGACCGAATCATTACAATGGTGAACGCTACCATAACACTATTCCCAAAATCGACATCGGACAGCTTAAGGTTAATCAGGGAAACAAAGGGCACCTTCATCCTAGGATTAGCTTCATGTATCAACTACAACAAGTTTTACAGATTAAATTTCATTACTGTTACACATCTCTATAACATTATAAGTTGTAAAACTGAAATTGTTCTTACCGTGCAATCACCAAAATCCAATGTAAGGGTCTCAAGATTTTGAAGTCTTGTCAAGTGAAAGATATCGGATGTTGTGATTGTGGTCACAACATTATAACGACCTAATGACAAATGTAACTTCTTCAAATTCTCAAGTTTTGCAATATCCCATAGTCTCATCTCGTTAGTACTAGGACGATTCATCTTAAGATACTCAAGTGAGGGACAAACGGCAATAAAGTCCCAAACTGTACCGCTTAGAAAATTGACATGAATCAATTCTAGGCTCAGTAGATTTGGATAGCCATGAAAATATTCCAAAGTAGCCATACCACAAACATGAAGTACCAGATGTTTCAACTCACTGCGAGAGTAAAGTTGTGTTGGGAACGTAACTGGGTCACCATACCAGTTTGTAATAATCAGCTCCTCAACTCCATTGTCAGCCAAAAACAAGAGCCACTCATGAATCTGTTCATAATGAAAGTTGTCTATTCCAATAATTGATCTTGGCTCTACAGCAAAAACAAACTTTCTTATTGGACCCATAAGCCGATTTAAGAATCTAGTAACAAGCCTACCATCAAACTCGTATGTTAAATAATAAAAGAAATCCTCATCAAGTATGACATCGGTGAGCAAAGTCCACTTAGACCTCCAGTTTCTCACTAAACTAGAGGTTCTCACCGCTTCTAACAAAGGCAACCGATTCAAAATGTTAGTGATCACTTCATCTGGCATGTTGGTAAAACGATCGATCGACATGGTATTGTTGGAAGTTGGGTTGGTCTTTTGAGTTCTGGAAATGAGGATTTATATTTTTGATTTCGATTTGCAGTTTATCGTTTCTGGATAATGTGGTTTTATGTGATTGGCAAAGTTGTTTGTTGGGTGGGTGTATTTGTTCCCGCCAAATTAAATGCAGCGTATCAAGGAAGAAACGGCTAATAGCCATACTCACAATTGGTCCATGGGTTGAAGGCTGGGTAAAAAAAAGTGAATGGTCTATAATACCCTCGAAGGAAATCGGTTTGACTATCCCAATTCTGATCAAGGGACGAATCTGGCATTTAATGGCCACTGTTTGGACCCGTGGCGATGAAAAGGGCGTGGTTCGTCCCATCGCGATCATCCGAGACAAGTTTAGGGACCAACGGTGTATTTTAGTCTTTATTTTTTATGGATTTTCACTCATGTATCAATTGACAAGAGATGCTACCAAATGCTCGGTTTAACGACATAAAACATGTACTATTTGTTTAAGGTGTTGTCACCCTTTGATTCTTCAATTTTAACTTAAGACAAAGATACATAGATTAATTTAGCGTACATATGAGTTTACCGTTAAGTAAATACTCGGCATTCTTACGAAGCAATGAAATGTGAACAATTATTTTAAGTTTGTATTTCATTATGAATTAATGATGAACTTGATCTAAAATATGGGCTAGAGGCCCAATAGCAGGTGGTTTGTTTTAGTAAAGATTTATGCAATTTGATATTTTTGACGAAAAGTTGTACGCGAATTAAAATTCAAAAGTTCGCAGGACTTTCATGAAGACGAAAGAAAGCTCGTAAATAATCCCTTTGCTAGTTCCAATTCTCAGAAGTCAGAAACACGTCGGAACTTTGTGATATATAGAATATATTTTTCCAAAGAGTAGATTGTAGTTGTTAGAAATTTAGTAGTTAATCTTTGTCGTGGGGATGGAAACAAGGTAGGTCTCGGGAATTCTACGGACATATATGAAATTTTGCGATGTAGTGTTAATTTTTCGTAAATACACCCGGTAAAAAAAAATTGTATTTCTAATTTTATAAATGCGCCTAATTAATATGTCTCCGGTTCCGTCCATGTTTGTCATCCATTGATTAGGTAGATTCATATATAGATTATAACTCATTTAATTTGGCCAAGTCAACCCTATACTTGTGTACTACAACACGCTACTATTCTTCTTGTTTTCCATATGCATTGTTTATTAGTGAGTAGTAAGTATATATGGTAGTACAGTAGACGTGCACATTATGACCGGTTTACTGGACCGGCCACGAAGTCTAACCGAAAAACCGAACCAGTCAAAACCGGTTTTGACCTGAACCGGTCCGGTTAATTCACAAATTGGCGATTTGTAAACCGGTTCATGGTTTTTGAGTTTAGACCGGTTAAAAACCGGACCGGCCGGGTTTTTGAAATTTCAAATTTTGAATACAAAATTTGAGAAAAGTGTTTGTCAAATTTCGGCAGAAAAAAATTCAATTACGTTGGATAATACTAGTAATAACACAAATGCAATGGGTAAACTAAAATGGAATAAGAACCACCTTTAAATGGCGATTTTTATCATAGTCGATGTGTTGCACACATCATTAACTTGGTTGTGCAAGCGGGATTAGGGGATCCCGCAATGAATCATATGAAAGAATGTTTTAAAAGAATGTTACAAGATGTTTTTAAAAAGGGTGCTAAAAGATATAATAACTACATTTTGATGTGTGAAAAAGCAGGGAAACCTTGTTTATCACCTAATTATGATATTGATACAAGATCGAATTTCACTTATCTTATGTTCTTAAGTGGTATAAAACAAAAAGTGACTTTACAATATTTTTATGACAAATTGTCGAAAAGGAAAAGGTGTGCTCCATTTGATGTCGGCCATTGGGATACTATTGAAAAAATAACCCGATTGCTTGAAGTTTTTTACAACGCCAGAAAAAAATTATCGGGAGTATATTATCCAACATCTCATTTGGTACTTGAGCAAATATACTTAATGTGTTCAACGTTGGCCTCATTTGAATTAAATGGTAGTATATATACAAATATGGTTGCACCAATGAAAGAAAAGCTTAAGAAATATTTTGAAACTTTGCCACCAATAACTACTTGTGCGGCCGCATTAAATGCATGTTATAATGTAAGCGGGGTAGAGTTACTTATCGACGGGATTACAACTGATTTTGGGTGTTTCGCGAACAACGCGAACTTTGGTGATGATGCAAAGGAATTTTTTAACGATTCTTCTAAAGGTTTATGGGAATTATATTTTGAAAAATATGGTAACCCACCTCCTTCATTGAGTTCGGGTTCTTCATCATCAAGGTCACATAGAGGGAATCCGATACAAGGCTTGCTACAAAAGTTTAGAGAAAATCCAAACAAACGGTCAAAGAGTGATCGTTTCATGAACAAGGAATATGAAAGATATGCCACAACCGATTTTATCTCACATATTCCGTCCGAAGAAGTTGAAAACTTTGACGTTTTGGGATTTTGGAAAGCAAAGGAAACAATGTTTCCCATTCTATCCCGAATGGCTCGAGATGTACCAAGTGTACAAGCTATTTCGGTGGCTAACGAATCCGCTTTTCAACAAGTGGAAGGGTGTCATCAAACAGAAGACCAAGGCTCACATCGGCTTCTTTGAAGATGTGTATGTATTTGAAGGATCACTTGGATGCAACCAAACATATACAAGACAAATCAAATCTTGAAAACGCCCTAGATTTTCAAGAAGACATCTACGAGGAAGAGGTGCTAGCGGGTCAAGTTGAATTAATTTCTGATGAAGAAATCAAATAAGATGTAGGATCGTGTATATGGTTGATATTGTGAATCGGGAGGTCGGGGATGATGGAAGAACATCATCTCCATGGTCAGAGAGAGAGAGTAAAGAGAAAAAGGGAAACTATGTGTGTTTTATTAATAAGAAAGATGAAAGTTACACTAAGAGTCTCACCCTCCTAGTGATGTTTAGGAGAGTATTTATAGCCTAACACAAATTTAACTATTACAATATTACATAACTAGTCCATGTGTTTCGGATAAATAAGATAGATAATGTAATCTCGTAAATGTCGTTCATTTTACGTGTTAGGAGCGATCCCAACAATCTTCCTCCAATGGGACGACATAAAGGATTACTTACAACATTTTCTACAAGTACAAAAACAAATAAAGAAATGTCTTCATAAGCTTTTCAAATGTTGAGGATGACGACATTTGACACTCTTTGTCTTCATCTTTTACCTCATCTTGAAAACTTTTTCTTCACTTGTAGGCAAATGATGTAATATGCATGAATTGAATTAACTTCACTCCAATTCATGTTGCATGTCTTTAGCAGCTTCTCCGTACACTTCTTTTTGGCAAAGTTTCTGAATCAGCTTCCCCCAAACTGATAACCGTCTTCAGCAGATTCAAAACTTTGATGTAGTAGACATGTCTTCTAACTTTTGAAGTTTTCAGTGCGCAACAGAATTTGTAGATGAGCAGTAAACCACACCAAGTAAATCTGTCTTGTCACGTAATCACAATTGTACACAATGCAGAAAATCCGTTCGGGGGTAACATGCAAGAAATCAACAAGATCTTCTCGTGTATGTAGATGCTTCACACCAAACAAACCACGAAAGATGAAATAATACAACTTCTCTCTGATTGTTGCGGTCTATCGGAATAATAATCACTTATAAATGTGCAAATACTCGATAAAATGACCGTGTGTGAGGAATCATAATGCGGTTAAAACATCATATGTAGGTAACTTCACACAAAATAACCCCGTGAAAGTTGAGACGATAACACCGAAGTAAGACGTTTGAACCACATATCGTCTCATTTCTTCCCCCTGATTGCAGAAACTCATGAAGGGAGAAGGTTTTCGCAAAGAAAGCACATGACACATACTCTCTCTTTCCCCCGCTGTTTTCTATGAATCGAAACATACACCATGTATGTTGATGATGAAATTGGAGACAGTTTCACCGTGTATGTCTAATTAATCGAACAAGTGTGAAGTACCATAAATATCTTGTGAGAATCAACTGCTGATAGAACTTCTCTACTCGTTTATTGACAACATCAAATAATCATGAATATTAAGTGTCAAATTCCCCCGATAATGTTTGTAATTTATATCATTTGTATGGGTTTACGCTTGTTTTTCATTGTTTTCCACTTTCAGGTAAATTACGAGCATTGTAGCTAAAGAGACGCGAAATTAGAGAAATATCAAAGATTTATCATAGTATGCTGACTTTGAAGAAGTTATGGCGTAACTCATCTCTCACATTACGCTGTAACTAAAGCGTGACTCAGAAAACCAACTCATCAGAAGGTTACGGCGTAACTCTCCCCAAAGACTACAACGTAACTATATTAGGTCAAATGAGGTTCCACGCCACTGATAACTACGCCGTAACTATTCCTCCAACTACGGCGTAACCAAGTATATTGAAGACTACGGCGTAACCACTAATAAGGTTATGCCGTAACCAGCAGATCTAGTGCAAACTATGAAGGAATTGATGGTTACGGCGTAACTCTTATATTAGTTACGCCGTAACCCAGATCTCGCCTATAAATACCCCACGAATTCCAGTATTTCTAATCATCCCATTCCACACACAACAACCAGAGAACGTGGGAAAAAGCCAAAGGCAGGTCTAGAGGAGCATACGGAGCTGTCTCCAAGGGAGAAATCACTCCCCTACGATAAGCATTAGCATTTTATCTTTTCTTTACTTTCGATTCATTTATTTCGTAACTTTGAATATTGAATTGATTTGTATGGTTATTATGAGCGGCTAAGCACCTCTTGGTGCTGGCCTAGTTATGATTCCTTAATTGTTTTGTTTGCGTTTACATTACTTCCGTATAATTATTTCTAAGTGTATGCATGCATAGTTTATTGGTAGCTACCCTTGTTTCGGTAGTTTTGAATGGCGGTAGAGGCCAATTGCCTAGGAGATATGACCAACTGACCCTAGGTGAGCGGACTGAGACGGGAAGGGTAAGATATGACCAACTGACGACCCTTTCTACTTGTGTGATTTGACCAACTGATCACCTACCGTTTGGATGAACTTAAGAATTAGGGGGTAAGTTGTAGAAAACTATAAGGGGGGTTGAATAGTTTACCAATTAAAAACTTTGTTTTGAAACTTATTGAAAAGATCAATTGATATTGATCTTAGATATGTTAATGAAATATGCAAGAAATATGTAAAGAGTAAATAAGGAAAGAAATGATCAAACCACAACAAGTTGTTTATAGTGGTTCGGTCTACAAGGACTCTTTTTCCTTGCCCTACTCCACTCCTCGAGTCTCACACTCGATAGTTTAACTTCACTGGTCAACAAGCTCCTTTCACCGGCGGAGAAAACCTTTACACTTCGCTTACACTATTTCTGACATTAAGCTAGATGTCGAGTTCTTTCCAAGGGTACAACTACTCCCACACACAATGTATTTTGAGGACTAAAATACTAACCACTCACACTTACAAGATTATGATGGTTTAATACGACAATGAAGTATGAATAAACACTAGATCATACAACACTAAACAAACAAGACGTCCAACTTCTCGTTTGAAGCTTGAATGTGACTTGATCTTCTTTGCTACAAAAGAGATCACTAATATGATATGAAACTGAGTTAGAAAGGTTAGAGAGAAGATATGTATGAGAGTATGATAGAAAGGGATGAAAAACTACTTGGTTTGGCATTGCTATTTATAGCCAAAATTGACAGGAGCGTCCACGGACCACGGAACCCTTAAAAGGGTTCCGCCCGTGTACCATTTTGGTACCGTGGGGGTCTGACAACAAGATTACCAAAATCTTACCAAAGTCAACCAAATCCACCTAAGATTGTGTAGGATATGAAGAGTACAAATCCACACAAAATATCTAATGAAATGTTTCAATGATTTCCATGATGCATTACATGATGTCATATGTTGTATTTCTATTTTTAGAAATATGCAAGTGCTTAAGTAATGTTTAGTTTTTAAGAAACTAAAACATTCTAAAAACTACTATCATACATTATGCTTAGACTCATATTGAGATATGATTAGTCACAATGTAAATGCTTAAATGATGAAGATATTATTTGAAAAAGCTTGTTTTAATATCTATTAAACTTGACAAGCTTTAAGCTTTTATATAAATTAAATTTACTTTTGTCGTTAACAAAACTTAGGTAAAGATAAAAAATATGAATAACGTTTAATGACGATATTTGTATTAACAATCTCCCCTTTTTTGTTGAGGACAAAATATAAATTTTATTTTTATAAAAGATATAAAGTTTGTGCAAGAGTTATAAAAATATTAGTTTTAGAACTTGAAAAGAAAATGATAATGCAAGTGTATGATGCTTGACTTTTTCAGAAAGTCAAAGTATTCACTAGTTGATGCATGATGTTGACTTTTTCAGAAAGTCAAAGTATGCAGTTGACTTTTTTAAGAGAAGTCAAGTATTATCAATGAGGTATCATGTTTGACTTTTTTCACAAAGTCAATGTATGCAGTTTGACTTTTTCAGAAAAGTCAAACTTAAACAAGTTCAAGTTCTATATTTTCTCCCCCTTTTTGTCTCAACAAAAAGAAGAGGCGATGCTGAATGTAATGAGCCCGAGCCATTATCTCCCCCTTGATCAAAGCTCCCCCTAAATTGGGTGCTTAATGGGAAGATACATGGATTGTGAAAATAAAGCTACAAAAAAAATGTTAGTAATAATGATCATTCACAAGCATTTCCAAACACTATGTAATGACACCAACAATATAATAAACATCATTCATTAGTTAAAATTTGTCATGAATAAAGATCATGAAAAGAGAACACAATGATGTGTTTTTAGTACAAGAAAATAAAGATAATCCTAAGAAAAGAAAAACTAGAAATGCTAGTCTATGACCATCCTAGTGAGATGGTGGATGAGAAAGAGCGTTGAGGCACTCAAGGATGTGATTGAGGATGAACCTCATTTCCTCTTGAAAGTCATGGACCATAACCCGGGTCCGTTCAATGGTTTGGGCCGTTTGCTCACAAGTTGAGCAACCATGCCTAGGAGGATAGTATGTTTGGGAAGGTTGTGGTGGTGGAATGGTAGATGTGTTGGTGGTGTTGGGGATGTTTGGGGTGGTCATGATGGAGGCTAGCAAAGCATTTTGCATTTGCATAGTCTCACTAAGGTGAGAATCGACCATGCCTTTGAATTGGTGGAGGTTGTAGAGTTCCGCTTGAATATCCTCTCTAGT
Organism: Chrysanthemum seticuspe; assembly: GCA_019973895.1. Taxonomy (NCBI): domain Eukaryota; kingdom Viridiplantae; phylum Streptophyta; class Magnoliopsida; order Asterales; family Asteraceae; genus Chrysanthemum; species Chrysanthemum seticuspe. Next base: position 218,027,403 of record BPTQ01000002.1, on the reverse strand, counting down.
GGGATTGGCATCCCACATGCACTCCTCAATGTCCTCAAGATGAGGGGACATTGATGTTGGGAGTGGATGGTCCCCATACAAAGGACCATGAATGTCTTTGTGAATGGGGTGGAAGAGAAGAGGTTTAGGCCCTAATGGGGCGTTTGAGTCAAAAGATGACCTTGGTGATTCATGGGCTATTCGCTCAATTGTGCCAAAGGATGGCAATGGCGGTGGATGATTTGGCCTAGGAGGCAAGTCATCCAAGTCCTCCAAGAAAGGATTTGGTGAAGTTGGTGGAGTGGAAAATAATTCCATAGGAATGAGAGTTGGAGACCTTGGTGGTGAAGGTGGTGAGGGTGTTTTGGATGTTTGGATGGGTGCCGGTGGAGGTGAAGTTGGTGTTTTTTGTAGGTGGTGGAGTGATGATCACAATGTGTGATTGAGTAGGTGTAGCCAAGGTAAGGCTTGTATCATCTCGGATGGGAGATGAGATCGTGAGTGGAGAAGACTTGGATGAGGAGCTAAGGTTAACAAAGCAACAAGGCCTCAAACTAATTCTAGCGATTTTCTTGCAAGGCTTAGGAGAGGATTTTGTCATTTTTTACTTGGGTTTTTCTTTGCTAGATAATGGTAAGAATGAAGAAGGTGTGAGGATGATCATGGTAAAACCTCTCAATTTATAGAAGTGAAAAATTATGGAGAAATGCGTTTGATTTGATGTTAAACCATTGAAGAGATGAGGTTCCTAATGATTTGGAAGTGGGTTGAATGCTAGTCATATCACCCAAGTCAATCCATACAAGAGAGATGGAGTGAAGAAGAACATATTTGCAATAAATGTGTGCTAATGAGTGGAATTTCCTAACAATCAGATTACCCACGGATTTGAACGTACCAAAAATTTGGTTCCTTCCTTTATGCCAAAGGGCTCTTTGGGTGGATTTTTCAAATTTTTGAATTTTGGTGGGAAATGGATTTCTTATATACCTAAGTAAATTATACTAGTTCTAATAAGAGTATAAACTAGTTAAGATTGATTTATAAGTGATGGATGGTAATTTGGAATCACGAAAGAGTCAAAATTCAAAAAATTACCTGGAGGATCCACGGCACCAAAAATGTATACGGCCGGAACCCTAAAAAGGGTGCCGTCTGGTCCGCCTGTACAGGTACGGCGGTACCAATTCACATAACAGACGGTACCAAATCGTTGGTGTCGTCTGATCCGTGCAGTGCAGAAAAGTAGACAGAGTATGTTTTTAGGTGTCGGGGACTTTTCCGAAACCTGAAATTTTTCTCAAAAGTTGTTACATGATGAGTGTGTAAATACTCATCATTTTTGTACAAAATAAACTGCAAAATCATCTGAAAACACTCAGAAACACATCAAAATGATCAAAATATCACAAATCAGTGTTTTATGTGTTTTAAATGCAAAAATATCAAAATCAGATGAAAAACATATCAAATTTGCAAAAATTGCAGTTTTAGTTCCCCAAGTTTCAAAAATTGTCAAAAATAGTCCCTGAGCCAAAATTTCAAAAGAAAAGTCACCAAAGGTCTTTTTAAAATCATAAATTGTCATATTTAGTCCTTTGGTGGAAAATCTAAAAGTTTTGAGAAAATTACAATTTAGTCCCTGAAAATCCGAAATGGTCAAATTTAGTCCTTAGAAATTTTCAAAAATGTCAAACTAAACCTTGGTCTATTTAAGGTTGGCAACATTAGTCCTTGGATTACATCTTCATAATTTTCAGGTTTGGTCCCTTGAGTTTCAAATATTACACAAGTGGTCCTTGTGTTTATCAAACAAACCAAACGGATCCTATTACTAACCCAAGCCCAACATAATTCCCTTTGGCCCAAATCCTTTACCCAATCCAGTTACCTATTACCCTTGACCCGACCAAACCCACGTTTGAAATAAAACATACCCGCCCCCTTTTCCCTACTCCATGTCTGTCCTTCCAGACATCTTTGTCTCCCCCCTCCTCTTCCCAACACCTTCACCGCCACCCTACCCATCACAAGTGACCAGGCCCTGTTGCAACATTGGGCGCCAAAACGTGAATCAACGGCTGTGATAAAGTGGACCAATCCAATGGCCAAGATTGATGAGTGAAGTAGCACAAGAAGAAAAACACAAGAGATTGAAGACCCATAGAGCTTATGGGTATAAATAGCCGTTTGTAGCCATTTTATAAGGCATCTAGTTAATTTTAGTTTTTTTCCTCTTCAGTCTTTAGTTTTTAAAAATTTGAGTTTTCAGTTTAATTTAATTTTCTTTGTATGTTTTAGTATTAAAAGTGTTTAGTAATTCAGTCCTTGAATCCATATTGTAATCTTAAGAATTTAATTAAATCCAGTTTTTATTCCTAAATCTTGTTTAAGCTTATTGTCTTCTGAATTTATTTACTTTCTTGAGTTTCATTCGTATGGTTGGATTTCCAATTAAGTTTCATCTCATTTCAGTTTAGGGTGAAAATTATCCTAGTTTCATAATAAGTTGTTTGAGTCTACTTTGTAGAAGTTTTTAGTATGTACTGAGTTTTGGGCTACAACCCATTTTTACCCACTTTGACAGTGAAGTCAAACAGCTTTTGAATAATTGAGCCAAGTTTATCAAGTAAAAGAATTACTTTGCAAGATCCCTAGAGTAGCTGGTTTGGCATTTCATTTGTTCTGTGCAGGTTATTCAGGCAATTTCAGAGGTTTTCTCACCTAAGTCATAAGCTTTTGAGAGCTTATTCAAGTCAGATATCAGGGGCTAAAGTGAGTCAGCTGGGTTGACTTTAGGTTCAGAGAAGCTCAATGGTCTTTGTTCAATCTAGCTTATTCAAACTAAGCTCCAAAATAAGCCACCCAAGGCTGTTGCAGCCTGCACCTCAGCATCTCACAGGTCACATTTTTTTTTTAGCTTACTGGTAGCTTGTAATTAGTTGTTCAGGAGGATTATTAGTTTTGTTAAGCTTATTCTAGATCCTTAAAGCGTTAGCTACTTAGTTTTAATCAGAATCTCCATTACTTTAAGTCTATAAGCAAACTAGTTTTACCAAGCATTAGCTTACTCTAGTTCTTTGTTAACTTTTCATTGCTTATTTAGTCTTACTCAGCTTATCCAACTGCTCCTTTTAGATTAAGTGTGAATTTAGCTTGCTTAGGTAGTTTTTCTATTTGAAGTTTCATGTCAGTCCCCACACCAGTGTTTGGAATAAGGGTGAGACTTGTGCTAGAGCCTGTTTTAATGGTTAACTTGAGTTCCCTTAGCCTCCTTTGATTTCACTAGGCCAATGTATGCTGCAAAATTGGACCGTAGGACTATAAAAGTCAAATTCCACTTTTAACTGCTCTTGAGGTCATCGAAGTTAGAATTAGTCACCCATATTTTGCATGAAGGAGTAAAAGTAGATAAGATAGCTAGTATCAGTCTCATTTCACTACATTACATTGAAATCAGTCCAATATTTGCTTCCTAATCTCATTTTAGTCAAAATGATCACTGTTTTAAAAAGTCAAACATCAGTTCTGCACCTGTTTGTGCAGAACTTGCAGCAAGCACACCATATTCATTTCCAGTATTTAAGGCCTGAGATTTGGTACTATTGCAGTAGGATAGGTGATCTTTAAGTCTACATTTTTAGTTTTAGCATAAGCTTATTCAATTAGCAGATAAACTAGCTTAAACATCAGATCTGTTCAACTGTTTTTATCAGCAGCCACTGTTCCAACTTGGGCAGTTTTTGTTAGATCCATAACTTCTTCATCTCTTGTCCTTTTTAGCTATAATTTGGGTTAGTTGATCTCTGGTTGGTGGTGTTTAGAACCCCACCTTTGGTTTTCAGTTTAGCTTATTGAATAAGCAGTTTCATGTGCTTATGCAGTAGGGCCATTTAGCTTATTTGTTCTTATATCAGTTTGTTTAAACCTTGGTAGATCATGCTTTAGTTGTTAGGAGTAGTTGCCTCTGGTTCCTTTAGAGTAGTTTTAGCATCTCTTAGCTTGTGTAGAAGTTTGGTTAACCTTAGAGCTTATTTGCTTATTTCAATTGCTTATTTCCTAGTCAATTACATAGCAGCCCTCATAATCTCCACATAGGCCTTTGTTTTTATATTTTTATTAGCTTTAGAATAACATTTTAATATTTTCCTGAAATTTTCATAATTTTTAGTTACTGTTTAGTATTTTTCTTATTTAAAAATAGTTTTTAATCCATTTTAATTAGCTTTTATTGCATTTAATTGAAAAAAAGTTCCAAAAAATAACTTTTCAATTTTAATAGTTTAAGATAAATATAAAAAGCCAAAAAAGTATTTTTCCCTATTTTTCTCCTTTTATTTGGTATTTTTAATAATTTAAATTAGTTTTAAATAGTTTTAAATTAATAATAAATATATAAAAAGTGTGAAAAATATATTTTCTGTTTTAAAATTAGTTTTATCATATTTTAGATTTTTCTAAGTCTTAATCTTATTTTTCTAGCCTTATTTCCTATTTTCTTTTATTTTAGAGTATTATTAAATAGTTTAAAATAGTTTTTAATTAATAATAATTACATAAATAGTTGTAAAATTAATTTTCTTTTTCTATAAATTTTCTTTTATCATTAGGATTGTAAAAATGTATTTTTCATATTTTTAGGATTTATATTGTATAAGTTTCACTTTTTATTTTGTACGTTTACGTTATTTTAATTTAAACGTAAGTTTTAAGTTTTAAGTTTTAAACGTTCATCACTTTAACAATAGTGATAGCGTTTATTTAATATTTTTAATCTTTTTAATTTCCTTTAATTTGCATTTTAGCCCTTGTAGTTTATGTCCTTTTTCCGTAGTTATAATAATCTCAAATTCTCTTTTCAGTCCAAATCTCCCGATCACTATACGTGAGGTGATCCATTGCACAGCTCGCTGGGACATAACGACCCGGGGAAACACTATACTCCCCTGATCTTCATTGATTTCGTGCTGAAGCTGTTTTAAGTTTTCTTACGCTTGCGTGAGAGAACTTGACGGTTTTGCACGAATCATTACACTAAACATTTCTAGTTAGGAAAAGTAGATAACACATGTATAAACATAGTGGAGCATATATTTTGAGCAAGGCCTAGTGATTTCCACATTATAGTGAAAATGGGTAAAATTTGATAGCATACTTGTGCTATCCCCCTGCATGAAATTGTTAGCATACAACCTTGTTTCAAGTTATATTATCATCCTACATAATAAAAACAACTAAATAGTATTAAACATTAACGATAATGTCTTGTTCCAAACACTCCTTAAAGTACCCTCATTTGTCCAACTTCTTGTAAATCTTGTTCATCATCCTACCAAGGCATTTGAACATTCATTTAGTTTGCTTGAATTCTGCAGATTCATTCTCGAGCTCGGGAAGAGACGCATAATACTCATGAGGTGGAATATGAGAGCTTGGAAGACCATCCTCGGAGCTATTTGATGATGATGATGATGGAGTTGGAGGTTTTGCTCTCTTGCCTTTTGTCTTAGCAACTCGTTCATCACTCAAAGGTACAAAGATGTGAGGGATGAGTTCATAGTGAAGGTGCATCCCTTTTGGGGTTGGTGGAATTGGTGCAAAGTTTCTATAGAGACGGGTGAGAAGCATCCCGTATGGAAGAGCAACTGATCCTTGAGTTGGAATGTCAATCATTCTCCTAGCGATGTAGTACGCTAAATTGAATGGTTGTCGGGTGGACAAGTTGTAGAGCATGTGACAAAGGCAAGCGTTTATGTGATCCCTATTTCCTATGGTGCTAATGACGTTAGCTCTAAGTAGCTCCTCCCATTTCTTAAATTCGGGCTTAAGTTCATTTAGCTCCATTCCATATGGATCTCGGTTTACCTCTTTTCTCTTTCGGGTAACTCGGGTTGTATCACCCTTTGGGTTAAAAAGGTGTTCACGGATAACATCCTTATTGGCCAAACGGGTTTGGTAGGGAAGAGAGCGATCATTGATTGCATCAAGAACGGTGAGTGACCATTTATCCGAGTAGACACAAGTCCCTCGGTTGGGAATTCCTAGCACTTGAGCAAAGTTGGCTAAGGTGATGGTGTAGTCGTTTTGATTGATTCTAAACCTAAGACAAAATTCATCATCGTCTTCATTACTAAAGCCGGTCACACTAGCATAGAATTCTAACACAAACCTAGGACAAATTGGTTCATCGATGTCAAGAAGACAACCGAATTGAATGGCGGCTAGTTCTTCACGGAGATTGGTATTTTCAAGGAAGGATGAGTGAATGGTTCTACCCTCATGGAAGTACCTTGATTCTAGACCCCTAAATATTTCTACTTGTTCCTTGGAAAGTCCTTTGGTTTTGTGATGTTTGGGAATATACCCAAGGGTGTCTTTGTGATCATAGAATCTTGCGGCTACCATGGTTATTCCTAAGGACAAGAATTAATATGTTAAAAATGAGAATAAACTTTAACGTTTTGGTTCTAGTGTGTGGCTATATGAAAACAATTTGGAGTTGCGGTTATCTCGACTCATTTTATGCACAAAAATGGTTTTAGTGGGGTGCTTGGCAAATACCATGAGATAACCCAAATGCTCCTAATTCAATGTGGCTTTATTTGAATATACCCAGGAATGCATATTAGTTATGCAATACCTTTAGTATTCAAGAGCATGCAAGTGATGAAAATCTAATGTTTCTATTTGTATTAATAATGAAAAAAAATTGTTTTCCTACAAGTGAGAAGCTTTTCAATTTTTTTGACATGGGGTGTTTGGTTATTTGAATAAGGCCTTATATTCATTATCTATCATTTAGTGGGAAGCATGATTTGTTTATGTAATATGATAATGTAGTACCTAATTTCAATGACTAGTTATGCATTTAGCCAATTGAATTCATATTTGGTATAACAACATACATAAAACCCCGTGTAATGATTTGTGATAGTTTTGTGCATAAATAAGAATCCTGGACTCCGAATTAAGAGATAAAATGTAGTTAGGATACTTACAGTGATGTTATCTTCAGTGATTAGTGAGTGAGAAGGTATCAATAATGAGCTTGGTTTAATGTTTACACGTTTTGGTAAAGTGGGTTTTGAGGAAGAGGATGTTTTGTATATAGCAGTTTTGCTTCTGTAGACACCACGGACCAAACGGTACCAAAATTTTGGTTTCGTCTGTGTTGTCGTTTGGTGTCGTGGCTACAGTAGCAGGTACAAGACAAAATTGTTTTGTTTTGACTATTCTAATGTTTTGGGCTATGTTTATCCTACATGTTTGGTTCCATTAACCCTAAACCAAGTCTAAGAAGATTAAAAGGTTCTCATTTAAGAGGCTTAGTTAAGATATCGGCAATGTTGTCTTCGGAGGATACTTTCTCGATTGAGATGTTTCCTTTTTGAACATTGTCGCGAAGAAAGTGATGACGGATTTTGTCACACCCCCAAATTACCTGTTTTGCAGCGGAATGGAATTCCTGGGGATTGACTGTCATAGCATCACAATCACAGTTATATTGAACGACCTAAAGTGTCGTTTGGAAAATACATCGTTCGATTTATTAAAATAATCAGAGTATACAAAGTAGGTCCCAAATGTAAATCAACTTGTGCGGAAATAAGTTTGTTACAATTCAAACGATGTTTTAAAGTATGTAAAACCCAAGTGAGACGCGTCGTCATCGCGACTCCATGATGTGTCCAAATGCATGCCATGAAGTGAATGCCTTAGATACCTGAGATTAAAACATGCTAAAAGTGTCAACACAAAGGTTGAGTGAGTTCATAGAGTTTGAGTTGAAATGTAAATCCTTTAAATATCGTTTATGCCTCAAAGGCATTGCAAATCGTTGAAATGTAAAGACTTTCAAAATCGTTTATGTAGCAAAGGCATTGTAAATCCACTCAGTTCCAAGTCCCGCCCATACAAAACTTGCAACCTGTGTATTCACAACCCACTGCCAAAGTGTGTATAGTTAATGTTCAAACAGAAATCGTCAAATGAATTCACAAAATAGTGCATGGCTCAATGTATCAAAATCGTTTATGCAGCAAAGGCATTGTAAATCCACTCAGTTCCAAGTCCCGCCCATACAAAACTTGCAACCTGTGTGTTCACAACCCATTGCCAGAATGTGTATAGTTTATGTTCCAAACATATGATGTCAAATGAATTCACAATAGTACCAACTCGACGTAGAACAATAGCACTTAATCCATAGCACATAAGCAATAGCACATAAGCAATAGCACCTAACTCAATGTATATCAGTAGTCAACTGATTTAGAACGTTATACGACGTAGAACCATAGCACGCAAACAAGAACAATTGATATAATATAACCTTTGATTTAGAAACAATGGTACTCATGATAAATTTAAAGTACTTATGAACGCAAATGAAAACAGTTTGAGCATGTATCTCCCCCAAAACAGTTATGAAAACAAGTAAAAGTAGGGGCTATGGAACTCACTTGGTAAACTGACGAGATGACAAGAGTGAGTACACTGAGGTATAATGAGATGCGTTATCCGCGACCTATGACGAATGATATGATATGTCATGAGTTGCAATGTAATGCTATGCATGCACTTCGTATGTTATTTATACCATTTACGGGTTTTGAAAATATTACTCGTCGACGAAAAATACTCTTTTGACGTCTTGACCCTTTAAAATGACTTTACATGTTTTTACGTCAAAATGTCATCCTGCAATGGTTTTATAATGATTTTTGGTGAAATTACCATTTTTCATCGCAAAACAATGTCGTCGGAAAAACCATGAACTCAACAAAAATGACTTTGGAAAACTAGCCGTAAAACGGTGTACGTCGATCGTTAGAGAACGAACTCGACGGTTTTGGAAAGTTTGTATCGATATCTAAAAGTTTCAGTTCAGGAGTTTTCGTCCAAAAGGTCTCGATCATAAAGATATCCAAGGCTCAAGATGGTGGTTTTTGTGAATTGTGTGCAGAAAATGAGTTTCGGCCAATGTTTGAACATCCGTAAATAATTTATTATGACTCCGCTTGACAAACGGCTTTTTGTTTTGAAAAATATGGCCGGTGAACTTGATTTTACTAGAAGACAATTTGTTCCAAAAAGTTTTGCATCATAGTTAAAAACTGCCGCAAACATAGACGATATAGCTAATGAAATACTTGTTACGTCAAAAATAATATAATTTTCAGAAAATAATAGTTACGGCAACTTTATGAAAACGGCCATATATTTGTCGTTTTAACTCCGTTTTCTACGTAAAATATGTCCTTAGCTTCGTATCGAAGTAAACTAATATATTTTTGACTAGTCGAAATAATTTGTGAAGCTTAAGGCTCGTTTTTGACCCGAAATATGTAAAAACTGCATGCTGTCTTTTTCAGAAAAATATACTTTTCGTCGTCAAACTTTAAAAATTCACCACGGCTTCGTTATAACTCCGTTTTTATCCGTTCAAGCGGCCACGGATTCGTTTTAAAGTATATTTTCTAATTATCAAGGCCAAAAGGTCGTACCATCAGTGGGTTTCTCCAGAAATTCGTTTTAAGGACAGACCCTAAAATAGAGTTTACGAAAATAGTTTTTCACGGACAAAACCTATTCTAATCCCTTCAAATCAACTCCAAAGCTAATCTAATCCTACCATACACCTTCTTAGGGTGTCATGGGTTCCTAATCACCATCAAGACCAAAGAATAACTTGGGAATAATTATAGGATGACTATATATATTTATAAGTTCTAAAATCATGAAATAAATGGTATAAATCACAATACATGCATATAAGCTCCAAAAATGAAAAGAAACTTATGAAAATGATAAGGAAACATAAGGATGATAAAAACATGCTTACTAGTGATTATGAAGAGGTGTAGGTAACAAAGGATTATCTTAAATATCCTTGGTTTTTATTTCAAAACCATAAAAAGGATATAAACTAGGTTGAAACAACACTTGATTTAGCAAAAATTTGATCCCTTGGCACCTTTGATGTTGTGACCGGTTCTTGAAGACCCAAGAAAGGAGAGAAAATATTTTTGTTGTTAACACTTTGTGAATGAGAAAAAAAAAATGAATGAAAGTTAGATTTGAGTATTGATATGAATGTAGGAAATTTTGTCAAACCAATTAATGAAACCACCCCCCCCCCAACCGGATTTCATGGATCTTGTGTCCTCAAAATATCTTTTTTTTTTTTTTTAATTTTGTTACTTGTATATTTTGTGTATAACTTGCATTATTTGTAAAGAAATGGTAAGTAAATAAATCTTGTAAGGTAAATGGTAAAATTTTGGTGCAAGTAAGTTTTTAATAGTTCAAAATAAATGTAATGAGATGATAAAATATGTAAAAATGCTTTCCTTGTGAAATTCGGGTGATAAAATAATTATCGTAAGATTTTTAAGAAAAACGACGTAATAATTAAACTTTAACGATTAAGGTACCAATTAAATTTGAAACACTAGGAAAACTAAAAACATAGTTTTTATAAACTAAATGTAAGTTTAAAAATACCTCGGGATCATTTTTGAAAGTAACGGGTTAAATAATCAAAATAAAAACTCACGCGATAAAAATTATTAAATAAAAATTACGCGTTGAAGGTGAAATGAAATGTCGTGGATGAACTAATGAGATGCACCTGTTGTCAATGAAATGTAGACTAATCATAGTCCATATGAAATGTACGTGATGTCATGATCATGAATTCGCCGCTAAACCTCCAAGGTTACGCGAATTTGAAACAAGTAAACCAAGTTTACTAAAAATGTTGAAATTATGAGACATGAACTGTGTCGAGAAGTGACCTGAAAGTACGGATTGTCACATTCGCCCATCCAAAAAGGAATTCAGTCCCTGAATTCAATCGTTGTTAGGTCTAACGGGTTTAGGGTTTGATGTAGCAAACTTTCCCATTCCCGAGCAAAACCCTCAAAGGACTTTTTGGTAACCGATTTTTACTTAATCTCACAACTCATCAAACAAGAACTGTCATGAGATTAGGCTAAATCGGTTTAGGTAACAACTTGTTTCTAGCTCGATCTTTGCAACTCATCAAACAAGAACTGTCACGCGGATCAAACTGGAAACAAGTGGTTTGAAGAAAATCTTTTGAAAATTTGGCTCGATTACGGAATTGCTTACTCATATAAGACTACTACTCCCTTCATTGCATGATTCTTCCTGAATTAGACATAGGTGATCAGGCTATGTATAATTTAGGAGTAACTATGCAATGCTTGGACTAATCGTCTCATATGTTTGTTTGGTGTTGGGTCAACTGTTGTTAAAATTGTGATGAACATCGAGGAGAAAAGACATGGAGAAGTGTCGTTAAAATGATAGTTAAAGTAACAAGAATAAAGACCCACGTAAATGATAACAAATCGGAAAGAAGATAAAGTACGATAGATGAGAATATTTTACAACGAGTGGTTTAGCAAAAGTAGTACATCGTTAAGTCATAAAGTTTCGAATACGATGAAAGACATAAACTTAGTACGACATAGTACATAAGGAGAAATAAGACTGTTAGTTTCCGAACTTCTTCAGTCTTCCGCGTCGTTGATACCTTGACGAGCTCCTTCTAACATATATACATTCCCATGAGCACCTTCGACTCGTTGGCCTTGGTTTTGAGGACATTGATTCCGATAGTGTCCTTGCTCCCCACATCCGAAGCATGTGACTATGGCTTTGCCCTTACAGTCCTTAGCAAGGTGTCCTACTTTGTGACAGCTAAAGCATGTACCACATGGACCATTATGATGTAGCGTGCATTGGTGGCATCGCGGTAAGTTTCCTGCATAAGCTCTTCCCCTGATTGGTGCAGCAACATAGACCCTGGCGACTTCTTGTCTTCTATTATGTTGTTGGTGATGGTTAGTGTTATGGTTTTGGTTGTCGTTATCATAACCTTCCTGGTCATTTTCCCATTTTCTTTTGTTGTTGTTGATTTGGTTATCGTCGCTGTTGTTGTTGTTTTGGTCATTGTTGTAGTTGGTGCGGTTGTTGGGGTTGTTGTTGTTTCGGTTGGTGTTGGTGTACTTACCTCGCTTCACCACTTGTGCCATCAACTTCTGAGTAACTCGAATAGCTTCCTCGATTGTTTGTGGATCAAAAGATGTCACATCTCCTTGAATGACCTCGGGAAGTCCTCCAATAAAAGCCTCTAGCAACTTTTCATTATCAGAAACCATCGACGGGCATAACGCGGCTAATTCCTGGAATCTCCGAATGTATGTGTCAATGTCGTAACCAATCGTGACCAATTCATAGAACTCCGTCTCTAACTTTTTGATTTCTGTTCGAGGACAAAACTTCTTAGTCACCAAGCCTTTAAATTCCTCCCACGTAAGCTTAAAAGCATTCTCCATACCAATCGGTTGAGCGTAAGAATTCCACCATGACAACGCTCCATCGAGCAAAGTACTCGTAGCATACTTAACTTTACTATCATCCGGACAGTTACAAAGCAAAAATACCGATTCCAACTTTTCAAACCATCTAACCATAGCTGTAGCTCCCTCGGTACCTCGGAACTTAGTGGGTTCAGCACTTTTGAAATCTTTGTACGAACATTTCTTAACTCCGGATCCTCCGGCATTTCCAGTAGTAGTAGCAAGCCTTGCGGCTACAGCAGCAGTCGCGGCCTCGGCAGCAGCAGCAGCCACCGTTTCCCTTACAGTTCTTAAAGCATCGGCTATGCTATCATTCACCAACTTTTGAATAGCCGCTTGGGTCATTTCAACTGTAGCTTTCTTCGGTGCCATATCTTCTTCAAAACAAGAGGAAATGTGAGACGTAGTAAAATCCGATGTTAATAATAAACGCTCCAAAGAATTGCGATAAGTAATGATAAATTTGAGATTATATTTCAAAAACGATCGACGGGTTCCGAAAAGATGGGTCATGAGGTGTTGTAAGTGCTTCAATGTATGATGGTTTAGAGACTTAATGTGTGAATGAAGTGTAACTCGACATGTTAGTGGTGAAACAAAGGAGTGAGAGCGACTTCGCCCTATTTAAAGGTTTATCTCGGTATTCGACGTTATCGGTGATGAATCAGCTGATATAAAATTGTGATAGGGAATGACAAGGAATTCACCACATTAGGGTATGGGGAAAAGATAATGGGATGGGCATGTAAAGGCATCCATGTGACAATCGACGTGAAATGAAAGTGAATAACTCGAAAAATGTACGTAAAAACCGCATGTAAAGTGAACATTCACTTATGATGAAATGATGAGATGCTATGATAATGTAGTTATAGTCTAGGGTCAATGATGCAACCTAGTTCTCTATAACTGAAGCTCTGATGCCAATCTGTCACACCCCCAAATTACCTGTTTTGCAGCGGAATGGAATTCCTGGGGATTGACTGTCATAGCATCACAATCACAGTTATATTGAACGACCTAAAGTGTCGTTTGGAAAATACATCGTTCGATTTATTAAAATAATCAGAGTATACAAAGTAGGTCCCAAATGTAAATCAACTTGTGCGGAAATAAGTTTGTTACAATTCAAACGATGTTTTAAAGTATGTAAAACCCAAGTGAGACGCGTCGTCATCGCGACTCCATGATGTGTCCAAATGCATGCCATGAAGTGAATGCCTTAGATACCTGAGATTAAAACATGCTAAAAGTGTCAACACAAAGGTTGAGTGAGTTCATAGAGTTTGAGTTGAAATGTAAATCCTTTAAATATCGTTTATGCCTCAAAGGCATTGCAAATCGTTGAAATGTAAAGACTTTCAAAATCGTTTATGTAGCAAAGGCATTGTAAATCCACTCAGTTCCAAGTCCCGCCCATACAAAACTTGCAACCTGTGTATTCACAACCCACTGCCAAAGTGTGTATAGTTAATGTTCAAACAGAAATCGTCAAATGAATTCACAAAATAGTGCATGGCTCAATGTATCAAAATCGTTTATGCAGCAAAGGCATTGTAAATCCACTCAGTTCCAAGTCCCGCCCATACAAAACTTGCAACCTGTGTGTTCACAACCCATTGCCAGAATGTGTATAGTTTATGTTCCAAACATATGATGTCAAATGAATTCACAATAGTACCAACTCGACGTAGAACAATAGCACTTAATCCATAGCACATAAGCAATAGCACATAAGCAATAGCACCTAACTCAATGTATATCAGTAGTCAACTGATTTAGAACGTTATACGACGTAGAACCATAGCACGCAAACAAGAACAATTGATATAATATAACCTTTGATTTAGAAACAATGGTACTCATGATAAATTTAAAGTACTTATGAACGCAAATGAAAACAGTTTGAGCATGTATCTCCCCCAAAACAGTTATGAAAACAAGTAAAAGTAGGGGCTATGGAACTCACTTGGTAAACTGACGAGATGACAAGAGTGAGTACACTGAGGTATAATGAGATGCGTTATCCGCGACCTATGACGAATGATATGATATGTCATGAGTTGCAATGTAATGCTATGCATGCACTTCGTATGTTATTTATACCATTTACGGGTTTTGAAAATATTACTCGTCGACGAAAAATACTCTTTTGACGTCTTGACCCTTTAAAATGACTTTACATGTTTTTACGTCAAAATGTCATCCTGCAATGGTTTTATAATGATTTTTGGTGAAATTACCATTTTTCATCGCAAAACAATGTCGTCGGAAAAACCATGAACTCAACAAAAATGACTTTGGAAAACTAGCCGTAAAACGGTGTACGTCGATCGTTAGAGAACGAACTCGACGGTTTTGGAAAGTTTGTATCGATATCTAAAAGTTTCAGTTCAGGAGTTTTCGTCCAAAAGGTCTCGATCATAAAGATATCCAAGGCTCAAGATGGTGGTTTTTGTGAATTGTGTGCAGAAAATGAGTTTCGGCCAATGTTTGAACATCCGTAAATAATTTATTATGACTCCGCTTGACAAACGGCTTTTTGTTTTGAAAAATATGGCCGGTGAACTTGATTTTACTAGAAGACAATTTGTTCCAAAAAGTTTTGCATCATAGTTAAAAACTGCCGCAAACATAGACGATATAGCTAATGAAATACTTGTTACGTCAAAAATAATATAATTTTCAGAAAATAATAGTTACGGCAACTTTATGAAAACGGCCATATATTTGTCGTTTTAACTCCGTTTTCTACGTAAAATATGTCCTTAGCTTCGTATCGAAGTAAACTAATATATTTTTGACTAGTCGAAATAATTTGTGAAGCTTAAGGCTCGTTTTTGACCCGAAATATGTAAAAACTGCATGCTGTCTTTTTCAGAAAAATATACTTTTCGTCGTCAAACTTTAAAAATTCACCACGGCTTCGTTATAACTCCGTTTTTATCCGTTCAAGCGGCCACGGATTCGTTTTAAAGTATATTTTCTAATTATCAAGGCCAAAAGGTCGTACCATCAGTGGGTTTCTCCAGAAATTCGTTTTAAGGACAGACCCTAAAATAGAGTTTACGAAAATAGTTTTTCACGGACAAAACCTATTCTAATCCCTTCAAATCAACTCCAAAGCTAATCTAATCCTACCATACACCTTCTTAGGGTGTCATGGGTTCCTAATCACCATCAAGACCAAAGAATAACTTGGGAATAATTATAGGATGACTATATATATTTATAAGTTCTAAAATCATGAAATAAATGGTATAAATCACAATACATGCATATAAGCTCCAAAAATGAAAAGAAACTTATGAAAATGATAAGGAAACATAAGGATGATAAAAACATGCTTACTAGTGATTATGAAGAGGTGTAGGTAACAAAGGATTATCTTAAATATCCTTGGTTTTTATTTCAAAACCATAAAAAGGATATAAACTAGGTTGAAACAACACTTGATTTAGCAAAAATTTGATCCCTTGGCACCTTTGATGTTGTGACCGGTTCTTGAAGACCCAAGAAAGGAGAGAAAATATTTTTGTTGTTAACACTTTGTGAATGAGAAAAAAAAATGAATGAAAGTTAGATTTGAGTATTGATATGAATGTAGGAAATTTTGTCAAACCAATTAATGAAACCACCCCCCCCCCAACCGGATTTCATGGATCTTGTGTCCTCAAAATATCTTTTTTTTTTTTTTTAATTTTGTTACTTGTATATTTTGTGTATAACTTGCATTATTTGTAAAGAAATGGTAAGTAAATAAATCTTGTAAGGTAAATGGTAAAATTTTGGTGCAAGTAAGTTTTTAATAGTTCAAAATAAATGTAATGAGATGATAAAATATGTAAAAATGCTTTCCTTGTGAAATTCGGGTGATAAAATAATTATCGTAAGATTTTTAAGAAAAACGACGTAATAATTAAACTTTAACGATTAAGGTACCAATTAAATTTGAAACACTAGGAAAACTAAAAACATAGTTTTTATAAACTAAATGTAAGTTTAAAAATACCTCGGGATCATTTTTGAAAGTAACGGGTTAAATAATCAAAATAAAAACTCACGCGATAAAAATTATTAAATAAAAATTACGCGTTGAAGGTGAAATGAAATGTCGTGGATGAACTAATGAGATGCACCTGTTGTCAATGAAATGTAGACTAATCATAGTCCATATGAAATGTACGTGATGTCATGATCATGAATTCGCCGCTAAACCTCCAAGGTTACGCGAATTTGAAACAAGTAAACCAAGTTTACTAAAAATGTTGAAATTATGAGACATGAACTGTGTCGAGAAGTGACCTGAAAGTACGGATTGTCACAGATTTCAATATGATTTGTAC
Organism: Chrysanthemum seticuspe; assembly: GCA_019973895.1. Classification (NCBI taxonomy): domain Eukaryota; kingdom Viridiplantae; phylum Streptophyta; class Magnoliopsida; order Asterales; family Asteraceae; genus Chrysanthemum; species Chrysanthemum seticuspe. The sequence goes on along the minus strand of BPTQ01000002.1, from coordinate 218,010,686 downwards.
GAGCATGTTGAACGGGATTCTTGCTGAGATCGATGGCTCCTTTGTTGTCGCAAAGTATCACAATATCGTTGAGATGAATTCCGTAATCTACGAGAGCTTGCTTCATCCAAAGAGCTTGTTGACATGCTTTTCCGGCTGAGACGTACTCGGCTTCAGTAGTTGAGATGGCTAAGGCCGTTTGCTTCTTTGCAAACCATGAGGTGAGATAATGTCCAACAAAATTGCAAATACCACTTGTACTTTTTCTATCGACATAATCACCGGCATGATCCGAGTCGGCATACACTATGGTTTCTACACCCGTTCCTTTGGGATACCATAATCCTAAACACGTTGTTCCCTTAATGTATCTAAAAATCCTTTTTAAGGCTTCTAAGTGTGATGCCTTTGGGTTCCGTAAGATAGAGTAGACTACCAATCATTCCTCTATATTTAGTGTTATCTACGGATTCACCTTCTTCGTCCTTGGTGAGTTTTGTGTCCGAGGACATGGGTGTTTTAGTTGGTTTGGAATCTTCAAGACCAAATTTCTTAAGCATGTCTTTTATGTATTTAGATTGGTTAAAGAATATGCCATCTTCTAGTTGTTTAATTTGAAGTCCTAGAAAGAAATTTAACTCACCCATCATACTCATTTCAAACTCGTCGTGCATGATTTTAGAGAAATCATCACATAGCTCTTGACAAGTTGATCCGAATATAATGTCATCAACGTATATTTGAACAATGATAATATGTGATTCCTTTTTCTTGGTAAAAAGAGTATTATCTACTAATCCCATAGAGTATTTGTTATCAATAAGAAAAGTCTTAAGTCGGTCGTACCAAGCTTTTGGTGCTTGTTTAAGACCATACAATGCTTTCTTGAGTTTGAAGACATGATGTGGTTTCTCAAAGTCGGTGAAACCGGGAGGTTGAGCAACATACACTTCTTCGTTAATAAACCCATTAAGAAAAGCACTTTTAACATCCATTTGAAATAATTTAAAGTCATAAGCACATGCATAGGCAAGTAATATTCTAATAGATTCGAGTCTAGCTACCGGAGCATAAGTTTCATCATAATCAATACCTTCTTGTTGATTATAGCCTTGTGCAACAAGCCTAGCTTTGTTTCTAGATACTATACCATTTTCATCCATTTTATTTCGAAAAACCCATTTCGTTCCAATTATGGTTTGATCTTTAGGTTTTGGAACTAATTTCCAAACATCATTTCTAACGAATTGGTTTAATTCTTCTTGCATGGCAATTACCCATGATTCATCTTTTATTGCTTCATTTATGTTTTTCGGTTCTATGGTGGATACAAAACAAAAATAATTACTTTGATTTTGGGCTTGTGACCTTAAGGTTCTTTGATTAAGTTGTCCTATGACTTTTTCTAAAGGATGACTTTTAGATTCTTTGATGTTGACAATCTCCTTATTTAATGATTCATCTTCCTTGTTATTATTAATTATTTCTTGACTTTATATCATTTGACTTTCAACTAAGTCATCATCTACCAAAGGTGATGTCTTAGAGGGAGATGGACTTTCGTCGAATGTTATGTTCAACGATTCCTCGACTATCATTGTTTCTTTGTTTAGGACAATATAAGCTTTACTAGTTTGAGAATAACCAAGAAATACACCTTCATAAGACTTTGGGTCAAACTTGGTGAGATAATCCTTAGTATTAAGAATAAAGCATTTACAACCAAAGACTCTAAAATATCCTAGCGTTGGCTTTTTACCTTTATAAAGCTCATATGGTGTTTTGTTTAAGAAAGGACGTATTAAGACTCTATTCAAAATATATGTAGAAGTGTCAACGGCGTTACACCAAAACTTTTGAGGAATGTTTTGTTCATTAAGCATTGTTCTACTCATTTCTTGAATTGTTCTATTTTTACGTTCTACTACTCCATTTGATTGAGGTGTTCGTGGAGCGGAAAAATTATGTGTTATACCATTTGTATTACAAAAGTTTTCAAATTGAGTTTCGTTGTCAAATTCACGACCATGATCCGTTCGGATCGACACAATTTTAACACCTAGTAGATTTTGAATTTTCTTGCTAAGAATTTCAAATTTATCAAAAGCTTCATTTTTAGTTTTCAAAAACAACGTCCAAGTAAACCTTGAGTAATCATCTACTATGACCAAAGTGTATAAGTTGTCTCCGTAGCTTCTTATAGCGGATGGTCCAAACAAGTCCATATGTAATAATTTTAGACACTTAGATGTGGACACCATATTTTTAGATTTGTGATTACTATGGGTTTGTTTACCAATTTTGCAAGCATCGCAAAAGTGTTGGTCATATTTTAGTTTTGGTAAATTCCTAACTAGCTCTTTTGAAGATAGGTTTTGTATAAGTCTCATATTAGCGTGACCTAAGCGTCTATGCCAAAGAGATGAGCTATCGTCTAACGTTGTTAGAAAAAGTTTTTCATTAGATGTTTTATCTATTTTCATGACGTATATGTTATTTTTCCTAACTCCTTTAGCTATGGTGATACAATCTTTTAGTATTTTACAACCATTTTCATCAAATAGTACTTTATACTTTTTATCACATAATTGGCTAATACTAAGTAGATTAAATCCTAACCTATCTACATGAGCAACATTTTCAATAGTTAGGGAGTTATGAGCGATCGTACCTTTGCCAATGATTTTGCTTTTGAGATTACTACCAAAAGTGACATTACCTCCGTCATACTCTTGGTATGATGAGAAGAGACTTTTGTTTCCCGTCATATGCCGTGAGCATCCACTATCTTTTATCCATTAACTTTCAAGCATACCTAAGAAGTAAATAACTCAAGCATTTGGTCCCCAATATCTCATGAGTCCGTTTGGGTTAAACATACCATTTATTTGATTCATGTATGGAAATGATGGGAAAGAGTTCCATGACATGTAATCTGGAGTTTGATATGGTCTAGGGAAGTTTTGATTCCAACCATTGTGTTGGTAGTTGGGTTGAACGTTGTGGTTGCTTTTAGGAAAGGGGCGTTTGGCAAAAGGTGCTTTATATCGTTGTTGAGTAGTTTTTGATCTAAATTCATTTTTAGCAAGTCCTACTCCTGATGTAACAGCTGGTTTTAGTTTAACACTATCATTGGTTTTCTTTGTTACTTTGACAAATTCAGTACGGTCCGTATTACGAACATTCTGTCCTGCTGAAGTACCCACGGCACCATTTGTTTCAACGGACGGAACCCTTATTTTGGTTCCGTCTGGTCCGTGCTGTACTGCAGCAGTTTTGACAGATTGTTCGTCCTTTTCGGCCGTTTTGTTTTGACTCTTTGGAATTAATACTTCATTAAATCCTAGCCATTCATGTCTCCTGGTGTTTTATGGATTTTAACTATTTCATCGGCAAGAGCGATGTTTTTGTTAAACCTTTTAAATTTAGAATTATTTTCGATTAAAACATCTTGTGTGAGCTTTAGTTTTTCTATTTCAAGATTAAGCTCTTGACATGATTTACAACCATCGTCATTTGCCTTTCCCTTTTCAAGTCGTTTTGCTTTTTCTTTTAACTCATAAACTTCATTTTCCAAAAATTCCTTTTTGGTTTTTAAAAATTTATTTTTAGTTATGATTTTTAGACTTAGCTCACACAATTGATTATATTGTTTTTGCAAAGTATCATCATCAATAGAAGAGTAAGAAGAGTCGGAAAGTACCTCATTTGACTCATGTGCCATTAGAGCGATCTCTTCCTTACTTGATTCTTCATCGTCTTCACCATCACTCCAAGCACCACTTACAAAAGCTCATTGAGTTTTGCTTTTAGGTGGCTTGGGACATTCTCCTATGAGATGATTTGCATCACCACATCTAAAACACTTTCTTTCACCTTTACCCTTTTTGTCATCCCGATCTTTTCGGAATGGCTTCTTTTCTTCTCGAGGTTGTCTTACGAACTTTCCTCTTCTTCTAAAGAACTTTTTAAAATCTCTAACGGCCATGGCATATTCCTCATCTTCACTACCGGAGCAAGATTCGTCATCATCACTTGATTCCGCATTTGCTTTTAGAGCAACGGATTTGATCTTCTCCCTTCTTCCTTTGATGATCTCCGAATCTTTCTCCATCACCATTTCGTGTACTTTGAGGTTACCGATTAGCTCGTCTAGTGACATTTTTGAGAGATCTTTTGATTCTTCAATAGCGGTCACTTTAGCTCTCCATTTGGGATGGAGTGCTCTAAGAAATTTCCTGACAAAGTTCTTACTACGAAAAGATTCATCAAGTGCTTTAAGTGATGTAATAATAGTATTAAAGCGAGCAAAGCCACAATCAATGGTTCATCTTCATGGATAACAAATTGTTCATATTGTTGAACAAGAAGATCAATTTTGTTATCCTGGACTTGTGAATTACCTTGATGTGTAACAATCAAAGATTCCCAAATATCTTTAGCGGTTTCACACATAAAAATTCTTTCATATTCTTTTCTAGGTAAAGCATTGTAAAGCATCATTTTAGCTTCATTATTTTTAGCAACTAATTTCTTTTGTTCATCAACAGAAATGTCCTTTGTTGTAGAACTAAAATCCCCTTTAACAATAATAAACCAAATATCTATATCTTTTGACTTTACATATGTTTCAAAACGGTTTTTCCAATAGATAAATCCATTGGTTTCAAAGAGTGGTGGTCTTTGCATAGATTTCCCTTCTTTAATGTTTTCAGAATCCATGGATCGTTTCAAGTTTATAAAATACAAATTATTTTAGAAATTCTTGAGCAACGAGGCTCTGGTACCAATTGTAGAAAACTAGAATGGGGGTTGAATAGTTTACCAATTAAGAACTTTGTTTTGAAACTTATTGAAAAGATCAATTGATATTGATCTTAGATATGTTAATGAAATATGCAAGCAATATGTAAAGAGTAAATAAGGAAAGAAATGATCAAACCACAACAAGTTGTTTATAGTGGTTCGGTCTACAAGGACTCTTTTTCCTTGCCCTACTCCACTCCCCGAGTCTCACACTCGAGAGTTTAACTTCACTAGTCAACAAGCTCCTTTCACCGGCGGAGAAAACCTTTACACTTCGCTTACACTATTTCCGACACTAAGCTAGATGTCGAGTTCTTTCCAAGGGTACAACAACTCCCACACACAATGTATTTTGAGTACTAAAATACTAACCACTCACACTTACAAGATTATGATGGTTTAATATGACAATGAAGTATGAATCAACACTAGATCATACAACACTAAACAAACAAGACTTCCAACTTCTCGTTTGAAGCTTGAATGTGACTTGATCTTCTTTGCTACAAAAGAGATCACTAATATGATATGAAACTGAGTTAGAAAGGTTAGAGAGAAGATATGTATGAGAGTATGATAGAAAGGGATGAAAAACTACTTGGTTTGGCATTGCTATTTATAGCCAAAATGGACAGGAGCGTCCACGGACCACGGAACCCTTAAAAGGGTTCCGCCCGTGTACCATTTTGGTACCGTGGGGGTCTGACAGCAAGATTACCAAAATCTTACCAAAGTCAACCAAATCCACCTAAGATTGTGTAGGATATGAATAGTACAAATCCACACAAAATATCTAATGAAATCTTTCAATGATTTCCATGATGCATTACATGATGTCATATGTTGTATTTCTATTTTTAGAAATATGTAAGTGCTTAAGTAATGTTTAGTTTTTACGAAACTAAAACATTCTAAAAACTACTATCATACATTATGCTTAGACTCATATTGAGATATGATTAGTCACAATGTAAATGCTTAAATGATGAAGATATTATTTGAAAAAGCTTGTTTTAATATCTATTAAACTTGACAAGCTTTAAGCTTTTATATAAATTAAATTTACTTTTGTCGTTAACAAAACTTAGGTAAAGATAAAAAATATGAATAACGTTTAATGACGATATTTGTATTAACATAAGTGTTTAAGTTGCTAACGTCCGGGCACTCACTATTATAAATCTAGCATGTAGCGGTACTTAATGACTTGGCTTAGGGGACCAGGAACAACAGGACTTATGAGGGGACACCTGACTTCTCCTGTGGTGGCATCTTTGCTGATAGGTTAGGGCGAATTGACCAAATGATGTCCTCTCGACTTTGACCCCACCTGAAGTAATTGGAAGTAAGTAGACGTAGACATAACTAGCTAGAAAGAATAACTAGGTTAGCACCACTCTCCTCTATTGATTTATCCTTTGCCTTTATTTGCTTTTATCTACTTTAGTAGTTTAATAATTAATTCCTTATCGAAATCATATTTAAAATCTGTGACACCTAGACTTAGTAATAATCCAACACACATAGCTCTTGGGACGACCTCGGCTTTACCGAATACTACACTACACGCGACCGAGTACACTGCTTGTTAGTGCATTAGGGTAGACCATAGGTATAACGAGACTTTATAAATATTAAAACCTGGTCAGTAAAACCTGCATCAAGTTTTTGGCGCCGCTGCCGGGGAGTTATATTAGGATTAATATTAAGTCTTTCATTTTCGTTTTGTTTTAAACTTTTCTATAATTCTCACGATCATTATTCAAGTTTTTAGGTACCATGGAAGTTGTTAACATCGATGACCTCACTCTTGAGGAATATTTGGCGTTGACAAGAGCAGAACAAGGACCGGGTCTCGTAAGACCGGCAATTGGAGCGGATGTCCGTTTCGAAATCAAAGACCAGTTTATGTGGGAACTTCGTGCTAACCCTTTTTCAGAAAACAGGGACGAAGATGCATATGAGCACGTTGAAAATGTCCTATACATCGCTAGCCTTTTCAACATTCCGGGCGTGTTTCATGATGCTGTTATGCTAAGGGTAATCCCCATGACTCTTACTGGAGCTGCCAGAAGATGGATCGAAAGATTGCCCGCCGGGGCAATTAATACTTAGGCCCTACTTAAGAAGTACTTTATTAAGAGATATTGTCCGCCGTCGAAGATTTCTAACCAGCTTTTGGAGATCCATAATTTTAAACAAGAAGACGATGAAACATTATATCAAGCTTGGGATAGATACAACGATCTCCTTTACAAATGTCCTACTCATGATCTAAACAACCAGCAAAAGGTCAACATCTTCTACAAAGGAATCAACGTAACTACAAGACAGATGCTGGACTATCAAGGACCTATCCCAAACATGACTGCTACTCTTGCAATTGAAGTCATTCAAAAAATGGCTGATCATTCTCAAAAATGGCACGATGGAGGAAGTAAAAGAAACCTATGCGGAAGTTTTGACGGAATTACTTGAAAATCTTAGTCGAGATATGCTGAAAATAAGAGAACCCGTTCATGCCATCCAAGTGGGTTGTGAAAGCTGTGGAGGAGGACACCTCACGAAAATTTGTCCTCACATTGACGAAGAAAATATAATTGAAGAGGCAAAATATGGAGAAAATCGACCGTTTTACGGAGATAATCGAAATAGTAACGGGTATCGTGGAAATTATAACCGTGGGCCTTATGGAGAAAGAAAGCCCAATCTTGAAGAGACAATAAACAAATTCCTGGAAATTTCTGCCCAGAAACAAAAAGAACAAGATAAATGGTTAAGAGATTTCCAGGAGAACACAAATAAAAATCTTTCAAGGCACGACGAAACCCTAAAAAATCTTGAAGCAATGATAGAAAAACTAAGTGCTGAGATAGAAGACATTGAACTTAATGAACCCAAGCCCATGATGGAATGCAATGCTGTTTTCGCCAATAATTCACAGGAGGTGATTGAGGAATGCAAATCCACAACCGGTGATTTTGAGGAGACGATTGTTGACAAGAAGGTAAGGTTACGCCGTAACCATATCCCTGAGTTACGGCGTAACCATGATTCAGGAGACGTATCCAGGGTAGACACAGGTTTGTTTTCAGTTAAGGATATTAGCGCAAACGGGTTAGTCATTCCGTGTTCTGTCGGGAGTATTTATATCTTGGGGGTAGTAGATTTTGGATCTTGTATAAACATCATGCCACTTTCCATATTCTTAAAACTTAAGATTATCCATCTTTGGGAATCGGATATCTCGATTAATTCAGCAACTGACACCAAGGTTACCCCTTTAGGTATTACAGGTGTTACTTGTGTCAAGGTCGATAAATTTGTTTCAGCACCTGAATTTGTAGTCATTGACATGGAGGAAAACAAAAAGGAACATTTGATTCTTGGTGAGCCGTTCCTTGACTCATTAGTACGTTATAGGGGATACTATGGCAATATAGTGGAGTTTAAATTGGACAAAAATTTATGCCTTGAACCGGATAAAATTGTTACAGCTGAAGATTCACCAAGGATTGAATTAGATGATTCTGATAGGTTCCCACCTTCATATTTTGGCCATTTACACGGGACCGAATCGAGTGACGATGAAAGCAATGAGGAAGAGATCCCACCTTCTGTACCGAGTTATGTTGTTACTGGAAAACTTCACTGTTGTGCTCCTGATACTTGTTTAATTGATGGGACCAAGGTAACATTGCCCACGTGTTCTCCTTTTCAAAAATGATGCAATGGAGAAGGACAGCATCTGATTCGAATGATTAAAGAGGCTGCGGAAGTTTGGTGGTGCTGGGAAGACGAGAAACTTATCAGGAAAAAGTGGTTACAAGGGCATAATGTTTTTAGTGAATGGTTCACCGAGATTGATTGGACCATTCATTTTTGTAAACCAGCTATCATGTCTGATGACTACACCATGGCATGGCCTACATGCAACCCCAATCGCAAGATCTGCGATGGAGGAGAATTCCATGAACCTAAATGGCTCAAACGCAAGGAATGGGCATGTTTTGATGAAGATAAGAGAAGCAAAGTTGGATGCAGGGGGATTTTATTTGAAAATTGGTTACGAGTAAAGTTTGGATATGTTAAAATAAAATGGGACGAAGAGGCTAAATTTCGTTGCGAATGGGCACAAGCTAATTTTCTGCAAAAAAGATACATCATGACTCGGTTTATTTCTCCACATGTTTGGGACCAGCCTTCTTCAAATAAAAATGACATGGAGGAAGTCGGGCAAGCCCAAAAGCCCCCATAGAGCCCCGCGGCTCTGAGTCTAACTTAAAGACTCATAAATAAAGAAAAGTGCTCTTTCGGGAGACAACCCAAATTATCCTTTTCTTTTGTTTTATTTCCATTTCTATAGGGTTTTGTGTTTTTACCATTTTTGCAGGAAACGAGGAAGAGATTGCTGCTGCTGTTGCTGATCTGACCAGAGTTACGGGCGTAACTCATCTTTGTGATTACGCCGTAACCAACCTTTTGCAGCAGAATTATTAGACGCATTACCAATTACAGCGTAATACCATTTACGCCGTAACCACTCGCTTTGCAGCTTATGTCAGGTTTTGCCAAGTTACGGCGTAACTCCCTCAAAGAGTTACGACGTAACCTTCCTCTGCTTTAATTCTTTCATTTTAAAACGCAATAACCTTGTATTAGTATTTTAAATGAACTTTGTGGGTATGTTCCCTGTAAACCCTCACGAGACTTCACTCGTCCACTTGGGACACCAAGTGGTTTAAAAGGCTTGTTGCATATGCTAAATGCAACCGTGATTCCTACGAAAGTGAGTTAGGTTTGTTTTTCATTTTCATTTTTTTCTTTTTAAAATTATGCTTGTCGGTAGTGTGATTTCAGGGATTGAAGTTTGTTCATGATGCTTATACGAAGGGACGTATCTTTTTCGTGGGTCTTCTTTCTTTTTGGAGCAAATTTCAAGGAAGTTCTCGCTCAAATTCTACTTTTCTCTTCACCATTATTTAATGCTTAGTACAAAAGGGACTTTGTACAATTCAAGTGGGGGGACGGGAGTAGAATTATCTCTTGAACATTATTTTGCCATCGTTTTTCTAGTTTATTTTGAAAAATTATGCCATTTTTAAAATTTTGACATGTTTATCTTAACCTAACTAGATTAGACCTTAGCCGAGCACATACAACCCTTGATATATTATGGTGAGATTAGCCTTATCCGTTTCCAATATTTTACCCCAAATCCACCAAATTATGAGTGTGCCGGTAGCTTGTAAACTTTAGAACTTGGCCTTTGCATCATTTCGAGACCATAGATGAGGTATGTTGAGTTAGCTCGATGTGTTTGTACTTTTCAGTTTTATAAGGCAATATTATAGGATTATCACCCAAATAGCCTACCATTGTGTGTCTATCAATTAGTCACCTCGACTTCTCGACCCCCCGTGTGAAACCCTTTTGTTGCACTCACCTTTAGTGCAATATACCCCTACATACACCCATCCGAGCCATTCCTTTCATTTTGTTAACCCAATATATTGTTTCGATACACCTATACACCTTAGCCTACCCTGTAGTCTTTATTTGTGATTGAGAAGTCATCATTTGCCTAAGTTCAAGGTTCAAGTGGAAAGGTTCGGAAATCACACTTTCGTCGATGACATATTCCTGAAGATCATTGAAGACCCCCCAAATTCCCATTGTTCATCTCAAGTGGGGGATATTATGTTTAGTTGTCATTGTTATGTTGAAAAAAAAGTAATTTGAAAAAAGAAAAAAAAAAAGAAAAAAAAATATAGTTGTTATGTTATTTAGTTATTGTAAAGTGCGATGTTATAAGCACTATGTTATGAGCTTTATAGATTTAGTATCGAGGAGGCCACCTCGGTCACATTTGAAGATTGGAGTTGGTAATTATGCCAACAGTTGGAGAAAATGTAGTGTGCCCATCACGACGTCCTCTAATGACACATCTACCCAGTATTTCATGATCCGGTTTCTTGACTTCAAAGCTTGAACTTTGGGCGCACGGTAAATGGTGATGACTTGGTTATAGATTTAGACTACCTGCTTGTTTTTTATTTTACACCATTTATATATCCCATGTCTTATCCTACCCTTTAGTCATGAAGCGTGTCTAGGTGATACAGCGAGCAATCTTTGGTGTCTTGGCCATGGATTTGGTCATGTGTCATTGATTTTGTCAACTTCGCCGTGACATGTTAGTAATGACGAGTCACCCCTTAACCTTTGTCGTGTCTACCCATATTGCCTTCGAGAATTGTTTAGCCCTTAACTCTAGTGGTGGAGATTTGTGTAACCGCCAAGCTTATGATAAAATACATGCTATGACTGTGCGATTGAGTGATCACCCCGAAATTGACACTTAGAATAGTTGAGAGATTGAGTGTTTCGTTCCCATTTCGTGAGGTGTTCGGCTTTGTTTTATTCTAGCATAAGGGATTTAAACTTATATTTTCCAGGTTTTGGGAGATATCTTTTTAGGAATCTTTCTAATAAGGTCTACTTGAGGGCAAGTAGAGTTCAAGTGGGGGGGGGGATATTTGATAACATCAAATAGTCCTGAATATTAAGTGTCAATTTCCCCCCGATAATCCTTGTAATTTATATCATTTATATATATTTATGCTTATTTTCTATTGTTTTCCACTTTCATGTAAATTACTAGCATTGGAGCTAAAGAGACGCGGAATTAGAGAAATATCAAAGATTTATCATAGTATGCTGACTTTGAAGAAGTTACGGCATAACTCATCTCTCACATTACGCTGTAACTAAAGCGTGACTCAGAAAACCAACTCATCAGAAGGTTACGGCGTAACTCTCCCCAAAGACTACGACGTAACTATATTAGGTCAAATGAGGTTCCACGCCGCTGATAACTACGCCGTAACTATTCCTCCAACTACGGCGTAACCAAGTATATTGAAGACTACGGCGTAACCACTAATAAGGTTACGCCGTAACCAGCAGATCTAGTGCAAACTATGAAGGAATTGATGGTTACGGCGTAACTCTTATATTAGTTACGCCGTAACCCAGATCTGGCCTATAAATACCCCACGAATTCCAGCATTTCTAATCATCCCATTCCACACACAACAACCAGAGAACGTGGGAAAAAGCCAAAGACAGTTCTAGAGGAGCATACGGAGCTGTCTCCAAGGGAGAAATCACTCCCCTACGATAAGCATTAACATTTTATCTTTTCTTTACATTCGATTCATGTATTTCGTAACTTTGAATATTGAATTGATTTGTATGGTTAATATGAGCGGCTAAGCACCTCTTGGTGCTGGCCTAGTTATGATTCCTTAATTATTTTGTTTGCATTTACATTACTTCCGTATAATTATTTCTAAGTGTATGCATGCATAGTTTATTGGTAGCTACCCTTGTTTCGGTAGTTTTGAATGGCGGTAGAGGCCAATTTCCTAGGAGATATGACCAACTGACCCTAGGTGAGCGGACTGAGACGGGAAGGGTAAGATATGACCAACTGACGACCATTTCTACTTGTGCGATTTGACCAACTGGTCACCTAGCGTTTGGATGAACTTAAGAATTAGGGGGTGAGTGTTTAAGTTGCTAACGCCTGGGCACTCACTATTATAAATCTAGCATGTAGCGGTACTTAATGACTTGGCTTAGGGGACCAGGAACAACATGACTTATGAGGGGACACCTGACTTCTCCTGTGGTGGCATCTTTGCTGATAGGTTAGGGCGAATTGACCAAATGCTGTCCTCTCGACTTTGACCCCACCTGAAGTAATTGGAAGTAATTAGACGTAGACATAACTAGCTAGGAGGAATAACTAGGTTAGCACCACTCTCCTCTATTGATTTATCCTTTGCCTTTATTTGCTTTTATCTGCTTTAGTAGTTTAATAATTAATTCCTTATCGAAATCATATTTAAAATATGTGACACCTAAATTTAGTAATAATCCAACACACATAGCTCTTGGGACGACCTCGGCTTTACCGAATACTACACTACATGCGATCGGGTACACTGCCCGTTAGTGCATTAGGGTAGACCATAGGTATAACGAGACTTTATAAATATTAAAACCTGGTCAGTAAAACCTGCATCATTTATACTCCTCTCAACTAACTCATTATCGACCCCGTTATCATTCTGACGGCTCTTTGTAGTGACTACTGATGGAGAAAACCCAATATGACGAACTTGATACTGAAGTAACATAACCCGAACTTGTGACTTAAGCTTGCACTAATGTCTGACGAAGAACCAATACTGATAATTTCTATAAAGGTAGAATCATATACCCATCTATCCATCCTTAATTGTATATGAACTTCTCTCGAATCATCCACAGTTTTTTGTGACACTTGAGCACTACAACATAACTCCTTTAAAGTGATAGCTATATGCTGTGAGCACAACAACGTAAATCCTTACATGAGGTATAACTAGACAACTCAAGTCTTTGTCATTCGTAACGGTTAAAGCTCGAACAAGGATCTTGAAGAATTATGCATCTAACCAATCCCGATATCTTCAGGATACTAAGTACACGCACTCGTGATATCCCACTTCAACCTCAAATAAATAATAATGAATTAACGCCGTAGTCACATCTTGCGGTTAAATGCACAAAGAACTAGCCTTCATTACTTGGTTAAAATGAGCTATGATAATGGTTTTTCTCGATCTTGTCAAAAAACGTATCACCTCGTGAAAACTTGTACAACCAAAATATCATTCTTCATACCAACAATTATACCAAATATGAACACTTTGTATTTACAAACAATACATTTTAATAAGAGTAAATTACACCGTTCGTTCCTATGGTTTGCTCAAAATAACACTGCAAGTCCCTTCGTTTTTATTTTTGTGCCGTGAGTCCTTATAATGAAGTTTGGTAACACCATCAGTCCCTATCTCTAACGGTCATTAGATTTCTCCGTTAACTCCCATATGTGCGTTACATGTGCCGTCAATTTCTAACGATCGTTAGCGTTTTTGCACGGTTTCGTCCGTTTTTGCACGTTTTCGCCCGTTTTTTCACGTTTTCGTCTGTTTTTTCACGTTTTCGTTCGTTCATTTATGTTTTCGTCTGTTTTTTCACGTTTTCGTCCGTTTTTGCACGTTTTTATACGTTTTCGTCCGTTTTTGCACGTTTTCGCCTGTTTTTGCACGTTTTTATTTGTTTTTGCACGTTATTGTTCCGTTTTGCACGTTTTCGTCCGTTTTTGCTCGTTTTCATCCGTTTTTGCATGTTTTCATTTGTTTTTGCACGTTTTTCTTCGTTTATTCTCGCTTTCGTTCGTTTTTGTTCATTTTCGTCTGTTTTTGCAAGTTTTTGTTCGTTTTTTCACGTCTTCATTATTTTTACACGTTTTCGTCCGTTTTTGAATGTTTTCGTCCGTTTTGACATATTTTTGTTCGTTTCTTCATGTTTTCGTCCGTTTTTGCATGTTTTCGTCTATTTTTGCATATTTTCGTTCGTTTTTACACGTTTTTGTTCATTTTTACACGTTTTCATCCGTTTTTACACGTTTTCTTCTGTTTTGGCACGTTTTTGTCCATTTTCGCATGTTTTTGTCCATCTTCGCACGTTTTTGTCCTTTTTCGCACGTGCGAAAATGGATGAAAACATGCCAAAACAGAAGAAAACTTTCAAAAATGGATGAAAACTTGTAAAAACGGACGAAAACGTGTAAAAACGAACGAAAACATGCAAAAACAGACGAAAACGTGAAGAAACGAACAAAAATATGCAAAAACGGACGAAAACATATAAAAAAGAATGAAAACTTGAAAAAACAAACGAAAACTTGCAAACACAGACGAAAATGTGCAAAAACAAACAAAAACGTGCAAAAACGGACGAAAACGAGCGAAAACGTGAAAAAAAGAGAAAAAACATGCGAAAACGTGAAAAAACAAAGAAAAACGTGCAAAAACAAATGAAAGCATGCAAAAACGGATGAAAACGAGCAAAAATGTTCAAAACGGAACAAAATGTGCAAATACAGGCGAAAACGTGCGAAAATGGACGAAAACGTGCAAAAACGGACGAAAACGTGCAAAAATAGACGAAAACGTGAAAAAACGAACGAAAACATGAATGAACGGACGAAAACGTGATAAAACGGGCGAAAACGTGAAAAAACGGACGAAAACGTGCAAAAATGCTAACGATCGTTAGAAATGGACGACACATGTAACGCACATGTGGGAGTTAACGGAGAAAGCTAACGACCGTTAGAGATAGGGACTGATGGTGTTACCAAACTTCATTATAAGGACTCATGGCGCAAAAATAAAAACGAAGGGACTTGCGGTGCTATTTTGGGCAAACCATAAGGACGAACGGTGTAATTTACTCTTTTAATAATGAAGATCCATCCCAATGTGTTTAGTTTTTGATATAATTGTTTGATGTAGATTAAGCTCGGTTGTTGTAGTGAAAATTAGGTCTGAATACTTAAAAAACGTCAATAACTTCTGTTCGGAGACTTTAGTCATTTCAGTTTGTCGTTCTCCTCGTTCTCACCGTCGTTTTGATAGGTAGATCGCTGAAAACGGAGTTACGGTGCAAAAGTTATGGCCGTTTGAAGTTTTCTAGAAAAACTTGCCCAAATTCGTAAAAAATTGGTGTTAGTCGTAAAGATATGTTTCTTATTCGTAAACCAGTCCTTGTTCGTAACCTTACTCGTAAACATTACTCGTGAAAGCTTATTTGTAAAAGCTTATTCGTAAAAGCTTGTTCGTAAAAGCTTATTCGTAAACTTATCTGAAGAGTTATTCGTAAGGAACTGATCTTATTCGTAAGATTAGGGTCTTACGAATAAGCAAATTCGTAAGATTAGGGTCTTGCGAATAAGCATATTCGTAAGATGGCTCCAAATTCGTAAGAAAACGGTTTGAACAGGTTGGGTTTTTTTCTCACATGCGCCGGTTTGTAACCGAACCGGTTAACCGACCAAACCGGTTTTATTCCGGCGTTGACCAAACCGGTCCGACGTTGACCGGTTACCAAACCGGACCGGTTAACCGGTCTTGTGCACCTTTAAAGTATAGTACTCTTCGACTTGCAATGACTTATACTAGGCTAATAACTGTATATAAAGCTTGTAGAGATGACATGCCCAAATGGTGATGTCTGTTATGTCTCGTATATTGGTCCCAAACTTGAATGAAGACTAGACAAGATCATGTCCAAATGACCAAAACGAAAGAAATCTGGGACAGTTTGCATGATTGCATCCAAAAACAAAGATGTGCCAGATATGTATTCTACTACCTCAACTGAATGCTACATATGCGTTATGAAGAATCAACATCAGTTAAACATCGAAATCTGGGATGTGAAAGAAGCTCAAGAGATTAATGCTAAACCAACTAGCTACTGAATTCGTCTGGTTTTATTGTTCGATTTAAGACATACAATAGACAGGTAAATGTCCTGTTATGATACGTGTATTAAAAAAAACTACTTGTATGATATGTGAACTTTCATGTTTGTGCTAATATGATACATGAAAACCAAGGTTGTAAAAATCGCTAGGCGCTAGTGAGGCGGTCGGGTAGGGCTTAGTGATTAATCGGTTAGGCGGAGATTAATCGAAGATTAATCGGATTAGAATTTTTATGCACAAAATTGTAATTTTAGATATTGTATTATATATGAGATAAGCATAGTGCATCAAAGTTCAAATATTTCAAGTGTTCAAATATAAACATAATACATAATTATTCAAATTTCAAAGTCAAACATAGATATTACTCGGTTTGTTGACCATTTTTAAGCGAGCTTTGACCGATTTTGTTCGATTAATCGGTTTGTTGACCGATTTTTAAGCGGTTTTGTCTGATTTTTAAGCGATTTTGTTGACCGATTTTTAAGTGATTTTGTCTGATTAAACCGATTTTGTTCGATTAATCGGTTTGTTGACCGATTTTTAAGCGATCTTTGACCAAACCGATTAAATAGGCCGATTATGATAAATAAAGACGCTTACTGAGCGATCAGCGATTATGCGGGGATTAATCGACCGCCTGGGCCAATTTTTACAACAGAGATGAAAACTTGTTTTACCGACAAAAGTTTTCAAATCATATGCGGGGCTTGTGTGGCATTATTTATATTGGTTTAATACATATAATAGACGCATACTTTTTCAATGTCCCGTTATGGTAGGTGTAGTAAGGAAGCTACTCGTCTTTAATTTTCCATAAGCACCCTGACCACTACCTACCACCATTACCATCGTTTGCAACCACGATGACCACCATGTGGAGTTTGTTATACTCCATGATATCGTTTTGAGCCTCTAGGGTTTAACAATAACAATGATAACAATAAGATGCACAGCGGAATAAATCAAAACATCATTATTATTGACACAAGGTTTTACTTTCACCCAATCTCCTCCAAATATTATTTGATCAGAATAATACGTGTTACCTAATTGTAACAGGGATCTAAGACACCTTAGATCTTGGAGGTAAATAACTAACCTAGGCGTTTACAATAAACTACACGCCCTAGGTTACACACATACCCCTTTAGTCGACTACATATTGGAAGACTTCTATTAAAACCTACATCTCATGTCCTCTTTATATACTAGAAGATTAGGGTTTACAAAATACTACGAAAGACTAAATAATAAATCTTCTTTTGCAAGCAAGTCCCTCCATCTTTTTGTAGGTTTCATCTTTGTCACTTTGAGTCCTTCTTGTTTCATTCTTCTTGTTTTGTTTCATCAAATCAATAAACCCAACACACCAACACCTTCGTAACCACCATGATCATTGACACGTCCGTAAGGACGGTGGCGCGTGTGTGGGGTGGTGGTGGGGGTGTGTGTAGGGTGGTGGTAGGGGTGTGCAGTGGTGGTGGGGGTGCGTGGAAGGTGGTGGCGGGTGATGGTGGGGTGTTGGTTTGGTGGTGGGTGTAGGTTGGTGGCGATAACAAAGATTAAAGAAAAGACATTTAGATAAGTGGATAAAAATATCAAAATAGGGTGTTTGGATTTGAGTTTATATGATATGGGGCTTAAAAAAAATAATAAAAATAAATAAATAAAAAATCTCTGGTTTTAGCCAATTTAACCCGTAGCCGGTAAAAAAACGGCCATATTAACACGAATTTGAAAATTCATGTATCCAAAGAGTAGTTTCTTAGTACATACTGGTATATCATAACCAGACATTTGAAACAATAAACATTTATTGTATGACTTAAACTTTTATTGTTTGGTTAAAGTTTCTGTCTTTACAACTATAGTGTACAAAAATAATAGAGTTAATTGCATTTTTGGTCTTTGTGGTTTGGCCAAATGGCAAGTTTGGTCTTTAAAACTTTGAAAGTGTAGCGATAGTCCCATTTTGAAGTTTGGGTTGCATTTTTGGTCCTTTTTTGGTGTGAAAATGACCAAATTACCATTGTTTTTTTCTGAAGAAGATAAAGGGTATTTTAGTCATTTAACTTTATTCAGGGACCAAAAATGCAATCCAAACTTCAAAATGAGAACAATCGCTGCACTTTCAAAGTTTTAAGGACCAAACCTGCAATTTGGCCAAACCACAAGGGCCAAAAATACAATTAACTCAAAATAATACATATTCATAATACTTTTACGGTGTTATCTTTTTGATTTTAAGTGCAATCCGTGCAATATTTTTGTTACATTAGCATAAATCATGCACCATCTATTTCATCGCCATTCCTTTTATTCTCTTTTTCGTTTTTTGATCGTCTCATTTCCTTCAAATCAAATATTCCGTTTCTGGAATCGCTCAAGACCTCCAAATCTATAATCATTATACATTTACAATCGTGATTTGATTAATTTTCAACCTTCTTCGCGGGGAAAATTTTTTACAAAACCAAAACTATGATAAGAAACTTGTCGCCAGGAGACAAAGCGTCGAGTTCACACAATGATGGCAACGTGGCGCCGAGGCCTAAGGCGCCACAAGGTAAATTAACGAACAATAATAGCGAGCATCGTCCTAAAGATCCTATGGACGAGTTGTCATTTCGTCTAAGGAACATGTCCCTAAACAATCCTTCTATTGTGGAAGATATTGATTCTCCAACAGAAGATGACGCGCCTCAACGTGATTCATTTTCATCTCGTATGTTATTTGGCGCGTCATCTTCTACTCATCAAATGTCTCCATTGATGAGGTCTCCATGGGCGTCTTACGTTGAAAGATCTCCATCGGATTGTAACGATGCTCATTCTAATTATACCGGTTTATTAGCTTCCCTTGTCCGCGAAGAAGGGAATATATATTCATTAGCTGCTTCGGGGGATTTGTTGTACACCGGGTCCGATAGCAAGAATATTCGTGTTTGGAAAGACCATAAGGAATTTTCTTGGTTCAAGTCGAATAGTGGGTTGGTTAAAGCCATAGTTATCGCGGGTGAGAAAATTTTTACGGGTCATCAAGACGGGAAAATTAGAGTTTGGAAAATATCGAGTAAGAACCCTAGCGTCCATAGACGAATTGGTACATTGCCTACTTTTAAATCAATCATGAAAAAATCAATGAAGCCAAAAAATTATACCGAAGTTAGAGGAAATCATAATAGAATTTGGATAAAACATTATGACGCGATTTCTAGTCTTAGTTTGAGCGAAGATCGATGCCTTATTTATTCGGGTTCATGGGATAGGACTATCAAAGTTTGGAGCGTGTCAAGTTTCAAGTGTTTAGAATCAATAACTTTAAATGAGGACGCTGTTAACTCGGTGGTAACGGGGTTTGATGGTATGGTTTTCTCGGGATCGGCTGATGGGACAGTGAAAGCGTGGCGAAGGGAGTATCAAGGGAAGAGAACGAAACATTTCTTTATAGACACTTTGTTGAAGCAAGAATTCGCGGTCACGTCATTGGTTATCAACGAGGCGGGGACAGTTGTTTACGCTGGGTCGTCAGATGGTATATTACATTTTTGGGAGCGGGATAAGTTGTTGTCTCGCGGAGGGATTTTGAAAGGTCATAAATTGGCGGTTTTGTGCCTAGTAGCCGCGGGGAATTTGGTTTTTAGCGGTTCTGCCGATACGAACATATGTGTTTGGAGGAGAGATGAAGGGGGAGAACATAAGTGTTTGCATACGTTGAGTGGACATACCGGGCCGGTGAAGTGTTTAGCGGTGGAAGATGAGCAACGGCCTGGAGCATCACGCCGAGCTACTAATAATAAGGCGTGGACCGTATACAGTGGTAGTTTGGATAAGTCGGTGAAAATATGGAGGGTGTCTACGGGAATGGGGTCGACAATGGAATTAATGAGTCCACAACCCTCCTCTACACCACCGCACCGACCAAGTGGCTCCACGCGAGCTAAAAGCTCCGGACATATCTTTTCGCGACTACGAGATTGAGCCAAACGAGAACCGTGTTGTAAAATGTACAAATCGGTATTTGGACAGTGACTGTAAAATGTGTAAAACAACCCATGCATATATTAACCTTCCTATTCACCTAAACATTTCTTCTAAGTTTTTGAACAAAATACTTCTAGTTAGTAAACAGTAAACACACTTCCAAAAAGATAACACTCGAACTTTCAGCTAATAGCCCAATCCATCGAATTGGGCTGGAAGTTTGGTCACACGCATGGGCCATAATTTGTATAAAATAATGATGCAAAGAGTAAACTCGTGGTGGTTCAAGTCGTTGAAAATGAAAATACGAAGAAAAACAGTAGTAATAAATAAAACGGAGAAAAAAGGCATTGTTGGTTTTCTACTTTAGTTACGTATAAAGACTTCTAATATAAAATGGACTATTTGGTATGTCGACGAAGCAATAATAGTATAATCCTATCATTTTCGCGAGAACTATAAACATTTTGACCAAGTATGCGGTTTAATAAATAGCGTTATTAATTTATTATCATGACCATGCCCATGATTCTTATAGAATGTTCGATTACAAAAGCTTAACTGAAAACAAATTCTTGTAGAATGTCTTTGGTCATTCAGTATAATTTTTATATTACAAAGGATGTCTTTGTGCATCCAACTATTTGGTCAATATATTACTGAAATATAAAATGACACAGTATAAAGTTAAATTCTTGCTAAAGTTAAGTTACTGACTTTTTAACGATTAGACCGAAGAAAAAAACTCTTCTAAATAAATTTCTTCAACTATAGAAACCGATCATCAGATAAAATAAAATAAGTTATAAAAAACTACAAAAAATTGCAACTTACAAAAAATTTCTTGCCTCTCAGAAAATAAAGATAAAAAAGACAAAAAAGAGTAACTTACATGGATGGTCATTGTGATTTGTCAAAAGTTGCAACTTTATCCCTAATAATTCAAAGTTGTATGGACAGTTTATATCTACACAAAAAATAACACTCGTTGTCCTATTTTTAACTACTGTTAAGTGGATTCTTTTATCACTTACATGTTAGTCCTTTTGGCTAACGATCGTTTGCATCGTCTATCCTTTATAATAACAGTCATTAATAATTTAAAAAATTTCGTCCGTTTTATACGTTTTCGTCTGTTTTTATACGTTTTCATCAATCTTTATACGTTTTCGTCTTTTTTTATACGTTTTCATATGTTTTTATACGTTTTCGTCCGTTTTTATTTGTTTTCGTTCGTTTTTATACGTTTTCGCCCTTTCTTGCGTTTTCTTACGTTTTTGTCAATTTTTATACGTTTTCGTCCGTTTTTATTCGTTTTATACGTTTTTCTTACGTTTTCATACGTATTCTTACATTTTCATACGGTTTTATCCGTTTTATACTTTTTCGCATGTTTTCTTACGTTTTCATACGTATTCTTACATTTTCATACGTTTTTTACCGTTTCTATACGTTTTCGTCCATTTTATACATTTTTATTCGTTTTTATACGTTTTTATCTATTTTATACGTTTTAGTCCATTTTTATAAGTTTACTTACGTTTTCATCCATTTTCGTCAGTTTAATACGTTTTCGTCCATTTTTATACGTCATCGTCCGTTTTTATATGTTTTCTTATATTTTTTTTCTGTTTTCGTCCGTTTTTATACCATTTCATCTGTTTTTATACGTTTTCGTCTGTTTACTTACGTTTTTATCTGTGTTTTCATACGTTTTCATCTGTTTTTATACGTTTTCATCCGTTTTATACGTTTTGTCCGTTTTTCTTATGTTTTTATACTTTTCTTGTGTTTTTACCTGTTTTATTCGTTTTTATACGTCTTCGTCCGTTTTTATACAAATTCGTTCTTTTTTATACGTTTTCTTGCATTTTCGTACGTTTGTATACGCTTTCATCCTGTTTTATATGTTTTTTTACGTTTTCATCCGTTTTTGAAAACGTGTTTTCGTCCTATTTTCTTATGTTTTCATCCGTTTTTAAAATCGTGTTTTTGTCCTGTTTTATATGTTTTCTTACTTTTTCATCTATTTTGAAAACCTAAGATAATATATAAAACCGGACGAAAACGTATAAAGACGGATAAAAACATATGAAACGTAAGAAAATATAAGAAAACGTATAAAAACGAACGAAAATGTATAAAAACAGATGTAAACGTAAGAAAATGAGTGAAAACAGATAAACATTTATAAAACACAAGAAAAACGTATAAAAACGTAAGAAAACAGATGAAATCATATAAAAACGGATGAAAATGTATAAAACAGACAAAAACGTATGAAAGCGTATAAAAACTGACGAAAACTTTTAAAAACGGATGAAAACTGACGAAGACGGATAAAAACGGACGAAAACATATAAAAACGGACAAAAACGTATGAAAATATAATAAAACATATGAAAATGTAAGAAATCTGGCGAAAATGTATAAAAATGGATAAAATCATATGAAAACGTATTAAAATGGATAAATACGTTGAAAACGTATAAAACGGATAAAAACATAATCCAGTTAAGAAAAAGAAACCACGAGTGTTATTTCTTTGCAAAAATAAGGACTGTCATTGCAACTTTAAACTATCAAGAATGTAAGTTGCTACTTTTGAAAAACCTCAAGGACCATCCATGTAATTTACTTAAGAAAAAAATAATATAACTAAATTGAGAATTGACTATGCAAATCATTATTTTACACGAGTACATCTGTACATGTATTCCAACTTGATGACTACCTATTTTATACTTTAATATTACTTGTAAATTAAGATCTTGATCGTCGGTCATCATCACCTTACAATTTGCATACTCCAACGGTCACACGTCCATTATTATTAATCCAATACCGTGTCTCACTAAAACAACTCGTACCGGAAAAAAAAAAGTATCACCAAAAGGCCAGGTTCTAAGTTCGAACGTTTTCGATATCTCTAGCGGACGAGCTTAGAATCTGCCTCTCGCGACGTGTGAGCCAGTCAGCGTTGCCGGTTTTTAATTTTTCTTTACTCATCAACTATCTACTAAGACCAACCTTTGCGTACATGTCCCGTGTCAAAAATAACAAATCCTCAACTACACACATTAAATGTTCCATTACTTGTCACATATTTCACCATCTCTAGTACTAGCTAGCACAGCTTCATTTTATTCATTTCAATGTTTTCTAACATGTTTCTACATATTCTCATAATCTTTTCATTTCTTATAACACCATCATTTGCTTCAACTTGTAACCATGTTTGCAAAGGAACCAAAGTTCGTTATCCTTTCGGTTTTTCTGAAGGTTGCAAAATTCGTCTTCATTGTAATGATACAGGTAACATCCTTGTAAACAAATACCATGTTGTTAATATAACTGTAGATCACATACTAGCTAGCTTTCCCGCCAAATGCCACCGTCCCTTTGAGCACATTCGTCAACTAAGAACTGAAAACTACGCACTGAGTTCACGAAATAATTTGTTTCTTAGAAACTGTAGCGAAACGATGAATGATTGCCTGGTGACAACTAATGTGATCAAGGGTCAGTTTCATTTGCCAAGATGTGAGTCAATGAATAATATAAGTAATATAAGTTGTTACTCAAATGATGGTGGTGGTGGTAATGAGTTTATGGATATGGTTAGATTAGAAATGGCGGGTTGTAGTGATTTGTATTCATCGGTTGTTGTTGATGATCTTGGAGGGAAGAGTTCGGTTGTTTCGTTGGGAGTTGAGAGGGTGGAGTTGGGGTGGTGGGTGGAAGGGGAGTGTGATTGTCATAAGAATGCGGTTTGTAAGAATGTGTCGGTTGATGGTGGGAGGGTTGGGTATAGGTGCTATTGTGGTGAAGGGTATGATGGGGATGGATTTGCAGAGGGCGATGGTTGCCATAGAGGTTAGTTCCTCTTAATCAGTTGTACTTCAATTTTTTCCGAGTTCTAGTAATCTACTATATCATGTGTTACATGCTCCTTATACTCTGTAGTTTCGTACCCCTGCTATGAATGAATCAAAAATAGATGTGTTCAAATCAACTTTCTGCTATATGTTGTGTGTCATTAAGCTAGTTTAGTGACAAGTTAAAACTTAGTTAGTTTCCTTTAATGATCAACACACGTTTGACTAGCAGTATTAAGATGACCTTGCCAATTGTACGTAAATTAGTTAAGTATGTAAGCTAGTTTAGTTTAGCGACCCATTCAATGTGAAATAGCTAAGTGCCCAAATCAATTATAAGCAATGTTTATGGTTTTGAGCTCAATTTGTTCCGAGGATTAAGCAACAAGAATGGTGATGTAGTATGTTGTTTTGGATTTAGTCAAAGATAGAATAAGAACATGACTAGCCATAGTTGAATTAAAAAATTATGGATCATTGTAGTAGACCATAATAAACTGAAATTTAATTTTCTTGCCTACCCATCTGTTTTTGTTGTTGTTGTTAGGTTATGGTTATTGATCTAATAGCTTTGACTTTTGGGAATACCCAATTATGTGGATCCAGATACAGATCTATCTTCTTCAAGGATCGAGGAACTCCAACCACATAATAGTTTTTTTTAATAATCTATCTTGATCTAATCATTTAATATTTTCATTTATGTTTGTATACGTACGAAAAATGTGTGTTTCTGTGTCGTGTTTACTTGATTTTAAGAGAAATGAAGCAGTAAGCTAGAGACTGTTCCAAAAATTTTGGCTATTAATAAAGTTGTAGGGTAAAATTTGTGCTGTAGAATCATTCGAGGACACAAGGTTAGACATAACTCCCATAAGGGTAATTGTGAAATTACACGATGTATCTAATTGCGCTGATAATTTAAAATTTTCTTTATCTCTACTTAGTTGAATGCAAGTCGCTAAGTTGATAAATTATAAAGTATGATGAAAATATCAATAATCATATCAAAAGATGCTTTTTTGATATTTCTATAATTTAAATGTCATACGGGGAATTTGTCAAACAAATATTCATTCTGGAATGAGGATCTTTCACAGTTCACACCATTGACTATGCAAATCTTATAATACGGAGTAATTTGAGGTTGTCAAGTTGAATAAGAGACTGCAATGTGATAATGGGACTTATTAACTTGATGCACAAAAATTGGAAAACAATAAAATGGAGGTAGATAGCGTAACATGTAACCATCATATTTCTATATGACGGTTAAATTTCAATTTGAACACTTATATAGTTACTTTAGCAATAACTTGATGCACCTAATCCAAGATGATACAAATATTTAGTGCTCAACTTTCATAGATACACGAGGTTCTTAATTGTTTGTTTCTAGTTACTTGCCTTACGATTTCGGTTTAATCTTTATGCTGATCAACTTGTTTCGCTTATATTGACTTGCACCAGTGTCAACTTGCAATGCTTCAAAATACATGCATGGTAAATGTGGTGGAACTACAAGAGTAGCTATTCTAATTGGAGGTAACTTTCTCTCATACACTAGGGACTTGGTTCCATTTTTAGCCGAATCAAGTGCAGCAATGCAGGATTCTTTCAATGTGCGTGGTCATGAATTGTGGAATTCAACTATACCACTAGATGTGGCATTTCCGACCCATTAACTTTGATTATGTGTTTTCTCTAATAGGTCAAACAAATTAAAGTCAGCTTAAATGAAACAAGTCAAACGGGTCGAAGTTTGCCAAAATTGTATTTTTCATGCATAGAACCTTTTAAATTACTGTCCTTAAATAAATAGATTATTGTTGGAATATTATAATTTGACACCCTAATAATTTATAAAAAAATTAAAATTTTGCACAGAACTTTTTCAAGGCAACCTGACATTTGGACAAAATAATCCTTTTTGACATGTTATTATTGAAAAAAGAAAAATCAGAATTTTCTTATCATATCTAGCTAGCTAATTATTGTTCAAAATTTTGGACATCTCTATTATCAAGACAACGTGACCCGAACAATAAATAACTTGCTGTTACCTGTTATCCAACCTGCCCATATTGCACTTTTAAAATCCACTGTTCATTGTCATTCTGTGATCTACTGATCTTGAACCGCATTTGTTGTCCATGTTTTTCAGGGATAATTGCCGGCGCTTCTTTAGTTGCTGCTATCGCATTTATATGTTACTGCCTCAAAAAACGAAAAAACTTGAGAAACCAAATGAGTGCAAGACGCCTGCTTTCAGAAGCTACAGGGAGCTTTAATGTACCATCTTACTCTTACAAAGAAATCGAAAGGGCTACAAATGGTTTCTCAACAAAACAAATGTTGGGTACAGGAGCCTACGGCACTGTTTACTCTGGCAAACTCAACAATCATGATTGGGTTGCCATTAAAAAGATGAGACATATAGAGACTTATGGAATGGATCAAGTAATGAATGAGATCAAGCTTCTTTCTTCTGTAAGCCATCCAAATCTTGTACGCCTTTTAGGATTTTGTATAGAAAAAGGCGAGCAAATCCTTGTGTATGAATTTATGCCAAACGGGACCCTCTCTCAGCATCTGCAAAAAGAAATAGGAAAGGGCCTTGCATGGAGTACAAGACTAAACATTGCATCCCAAACTGCACAAGCTATTGCTTACCTCCACTCTTCTATGATATATCATAGGGACGTGAAGTCGAGCAATATACTTCTAGATTACAGTTTCAATTCAAAAGTTGCAGATTTTGGTCTTTCTAGGCTCGGCATGCCTGATGAGTCACACATCTCGACTGCACCTCAAGGGACACCAGGCTATGTTGACCCAGAATACCATCAAAACTTTCATCTTTCTGATAAAAGTGATGTTTATAGCTTCGGAGTGGTTCTTGTGGAGATTATCACGGCTTTAAAGGTGGTTGACTTATCACGGCGTAACACTGAAGTCAACTTAGCTGCTCTTGCTATTGACAAGATTGGAAAAGGTCGTGTTGATGAATTAATAGATCCATTATTGGAGCCACATAGAGATGCATGGACACTTTCATCAATTCATAAAGTAGCTGAACTCGCCTTTCGATGCTTAGCTTTTCATGGGGACATGAGGCCTTCAATGACGGAAGTTGCAGATGAGTTAGAGCAGATTAGACTCAGTGGGTGGGCCCCAAGTGATGATAATGTAATCAAGGGATCATTGTCGGTTATATCCTCTTCTTCATCACCATACAATGGAATTGAGAAGGCAAAGATCGAAAGCCGAAGACTTGTAGTTCCACAAATAATATCCGATTGTTTGACTAAAGGAAAAGAAAACGATAGTTCCACTGTCTTGGTGCAGGAGGGGCTGTTACATAGCTCACCCTCATCCAACAGCTTGTTAAGCAACGTTGTTCGGTGAACATTAACTAAACATATTCATTTATAGCATGTGAGCAGCAACAACTCATCTTGTGAATATTAGTATTTTAAGGATATAAGTATATAACCACAACTTGTTTACTACTCATAATACTGTATATGCTATCTCTTGTTGGTTCAATATCATGCAAGACGCATAGGGTAGATCATCAATGTATCCTAACTATATGTAAGTTCAGCCTTTGGTGCGTTTGATTCTACACAGGAAAAGAAACCACACACTTAGTTATAGACGTAAAACAATGACTAATGAAAATCGTTATTTTCAATATGAGGCCCCCCCTTGTTACATTTTATCGATGATATCAAAGTTTTGGTGAAGTTTTTCTTGTTCTATAAATCAAGCGAGAAACAGCTAACAGTTGGTAAAAACAGCAGCAATGTGTTTAAGGGTTGAGTGCAAAAAGTGTGGGAAGTACGGGTGGTCAGGTTGCGGGGAGCATCTGAAGCTAGTGTATGAGGGAATAGAAAAGGGTAAGCATTGTATGTGTCGTTCATGGCCTGGGGTTGTCATTCCTTCATCTGAGAAAGCTTCTGATTCCACCACCCCTACCGCTTCTGCTACTACTACATCTGCTACTGCAGGTGGTATATCGTGTTATTTCTTTTACATTGGCAATTGTTCTGTTATTAAAATCAAACTTATAACCTTTTTATTTATTACCATTGTGCAGGATAGATTGATGGTTATGGAAGGTGGTTGACAGGAAAGAATTGCCATAGTCGAAGATCATGTCTTCTGTGTTGGACTGCGTTTATCATTTTATTTAGCAACTTGATTATATCGTGTGAGTAGAAATAAAAATACCTATGTGGGTCGTATGTACTTATAACTATATGATTTTCATCGAGTTTAAGTTATAGCTCGTAACTTAAACTTTGATGCTCACTATATGATTCAATCTATTTTATGCTGTTCTTGTTAAGATTTTGATATGTAATTAACAGTTAAAAATGAAGAACATTAAATTATGCATAGCGCATCTTCATTGGAATTTTTATGATCATTCGATAAACACGATTATATCCATGGATCTCTTTGTAATGATATTCATATCCATATACCTCCATATAAACATCGACACCATATATTATTAGAGTTCATCAAATTCAACATACACGTTCTGAAAATGCGTATTTGAGTTATCACAAAGACGAAAAGAGTATTTCTCAATCCAAAATAACAATATCGATTGATTGTAATGACTTTTCAAAATCATGTTACTCACATAATAACTTTAGAAAAAAAAAATCAATAACTTATTTACATCAAAACAAAATATTAATTTTACTGCATAAAAAGTAAAACAAATGACTTAATAATTTCATAGTGAAATATACTATAGTACTAGTAGTATGTTAAGTAAAAAAAAAGCTATTCTATGGTCACTTGTTTATTTTTAGGGGAAATCAAATTTCATCCATAAAAGCCACATGGCAATACTGAAAACCATAAAAAATAACTCAAAGCAACCAATGGAAGACCATCTTATCCTATCTGCTTATCTTATACAAATCAAGTCCACCAAATAATATGTACCTATCAATAATCAACCCTCTTCCCATGCACCACACAAATCTCTTTCTTACTTCAATCTAATAGTCTGCAAGTAGTCACTAGAACCACATTTCACAACAACAAACTCTTTCAAGAGTCACAAATTAAAACAAAAGAGGTGAGTTGACAATGGCAGCCTCATTACAAGCAGCTGCTACTTTCATGCAGCCAACCAAGGTTGGTGTCTCCAACAGGTTGCAGCTCAAGTCTTCTCAAAGCGTCTGCAAGGCCTTCGGTGTCGAACCAGCTGGTGCCAGGATCAGCTGCTCCCTTCAAGCTGATCTCAAGGACTTTGCTCAGAAATGCACTGATGCAGCCAAGATTGCTGGATTTGCTCTTGCAACTTCTGCCCTTGTCGTTTCGGTACGACGTTTCTCTAGTTCTCAATCTTACTATTTAAATTGGCAATTTGATTTGTATGTGATTATCTGATTATTAAGTTTCCAAGTAGCATACAAATAACAGTTGCGGATAATCAGTTTCATACTAGATGGTCATTTAGGGACCCTTTTTACTAATGATCCTTATATAATCAGAACTTTCCAAACAGTCAAATAGTTGATTATATGATTATCCAACTTCAAACAGTAGAAGCACATTAAATACTATCTCCTAAGCCACACATCCAACACCCTGTATATAACTGTTATAACGAAACCATGGATATGCAGTATAATGTTATTAGTTTAATTCAAGTGTAAAGTATAGGCTCAACTAACTTATGCACCTCTAATGGTACTGGAATAACAGGGAGCAAGTGCTGAATCCAAAAGGCTAACTTTTGATGAAATCCAAAGTAAGACATACATGGAAGTCAAAGGAACAGGTACAGCTAACCAGTGCCCAACCATTGAAGGTGGAGTCGACGGCTTTGCTATCAAACCAGGAAAGTACACAGCCAAGAAGTTATGCTTAGAACCTACATCTTTCACAGTCAAAGCCGAGGGTGTGAGCAAGAACTCTGCACCCGATTTTCAAAAGACCAAGCTAATGACCCGTTTGACCTACACCCTTGATGAAATTGAGGGCCCATTTGAAGTATCTCCCGATGGCACCGTCAAATTTGAGGAAAAGGACGGGATTGATTACGCTGCGGTCACGGTTCAGCTTCCAGGAGGTGAACGTGTGCCATTCCTGTTTACAATCAAGGAACTTGTAGCATCTGGTAAACCAGACAGCTTTGGTGGGGATTTTCTAGTGCCATCATACAGAGGTTCTTCTTTCCTTGACCCAAAGGGCAGAGGTGGTTCCACCGGTTACGACAATGCAGTTGCTCTTCCAGCAGGAGGTAGAGGAGATGAAGAGGAGCTTTCTAAGGAGAACGTAAAGAACGTTGCAGCATCAAAAGGGAAAATCACTTTGACTGTAACCTCAAGCAAGCCCGAGACTGGTGAATTGATTGGTGTGTTCGAGAGCATCCAGCCTTCTGATACTGATTTGGGTGCCAAGGTTCCCAAGGATGTCAAAATCCAGGGTGTCTGGTATTCACAGTTGGAGTGATAGCGTGTGTTTGTAGCATCATGTATTTGCTTTCTGATTTTGTGCTCAACTATAAAAAGGTGGTGTTTGAAAACCTTTTCTCTGACCCCAATGGAGAGCTATTGAGATTATCTTGCATGTATATTATCAAGAATTCTTACAATCAATGCTATGTTACATGTTCTTAAAAAATTGCCATAATTTATAATCATGTATTACCAAAAATCTTTACAGGAACAATGTCCATCTTTAAAATGATGAAATCTTAATGCATCTCTCACAACTATCGTCACACCAACAATTTTTGCCATAAACTTGATGGCATTGTGGCAGTCCCCACAGATTCTCAAATTCTTGAACACAGTAATAGATGACTCACCGTTTAAATTTAGTAAACCAAAAGCCACAGCTAGTTTCTCACAGTGATTACACAAGGTATCTGCTTTCTCTTCACTGTCAAGATCTTGAAGGACAAACTCTGTGTCAGGCAAGTATCCAGCCTGCCGCATTTTTTCACTCATATCACTCAAGAACTTGTAGATAGCTATGCTATGTTCATTGCTCTTATCGGCAACCACAAAAGTGTGTACCTTGTTCTTGACTCGCACCCAACTACAACCTGGCTCTTTCTTGATTCCTTTATCTTTCATTATTTTTCTAGTTTCTGAAGCTTCACCCCATAGTTTGGCATTAACTAAAATGTTAGATAGTAAAACATAATTCCCGGGATTGTGCGGCTCAATCTCAAATAGCCGTTTTGCAGCAATTCGTGCCATATCAACGTTCTTATAAACTCTACAAGCACCAAGCAAGGCTCCCCAAGCAGAAGCAGTTGGTTCAATTACCATATCTTGTATGAAACGATATGCCTCTTCTAAACGACCAGCACGACTTAGAACGTCTACTATACAAGAGTGATGTTCAGCATCTGGCTCAACCAAATGAACCCTGCTCATTGAGTTAAAAATAGAGAGACCCTCATCTACTAGCCGTGAGTGGCTACAACCAGAAAGAACACCCGTAAAAGTAACCGCATTGGGTTTGGCACCCGACTTTAGCATTTTATTAAATAACACCAAGGCTTCCTCACCATTCCCGTGCATTGAATTTGCAATAATCATTGTGTTCCAAGCAACGGTATCTCTTTTAGACATCATCTCAAAAGCCTTTCGAGACAATTCAAGTTTGCCACATTTTGCATACATGAAAACAAGAGCAGTTAAGGCTGTCGTATCATCCAAAAAACAATGTCTGTAGATATAACCATGTGTCTCCTTACCTCCCCGCAAGCTTTCTAAATTTGTACAGGCGGTCAAGACACCTGTCAACGTAATCTGATTAGGGCTAAATCCCGCTTTTTGCATTTCAGCAAGTAACTCCAATGCTTGTTGTGTTCGTCCAGCTTGTAAAGACCCGCATATAACAGCATTCCAAGATGCATAGTTTAATCTCAAGCCTTCACTCTTCATCCTTCCGAATATAGCAAGTGCTTTCACAGCTTCTCCATTCTCAAAATACGCTGATATCATCACATTATACGACACAATATCTCTATTACTCATTCGATTAAACACCAATTCAGCTTGTCTAAGACATAAACAACTAGCATACATATCCACAAGCGCACTACTAATAAACACATTCCCACCCAATCCATTTTTCACCACAAATCCATGAATCTCTCGTCCCAAATTCAAACACTTCAAATCAGAACACGCAGGAAGAATCGACGAAACTGAAACCGAATTAGGCCTCACACCATCCAAACACATCTCTCTAAACATCGCCAAACCCTGCCTCACCCTCCCACAACTAACATAACACGAACACATCGACGTCCACGTAATCACATCTCTAAACTCCAACTCCTCAAACGCCCTTCTCGCCCCATCAACACACTTACATTTCCCAAACATATCAATCATCGCATTACCCAACAAAACATCCTTATCCAACCCAAAAGCAACCACATCTTTATACGCCCTCTGAGCCTCATTAACATCTCTAGATGTAGCACACGCCTTAACAAACGACAAAAGCACAAATTTATCCGGCTGGGCTCCTTTGTCCCTCAAACGAGTATATAAACTTATAGCCTCCTTTTGTAAGCCTTGTTTTGTGTAAGCTGAGATTAAAACTGTCAACGAGTGCAAATCTGGGATGGGAATTTTATCAAACAGTTGGCGTGCACGGCGTAAATCGCCCGAATCACAATATGTTTTGATGAGTTTGAGGGTAAGATGGGGTGGGAGGTTAATTGGTAGCTTTGGTAACATTTTGGTTAATTAGTGAATGCATATATTAGTTAAAGCAATTGGGGTTTTGCTCAAACACTGTTTTGGCGGTTAAAGGTTGTTTAAGTTTAACGGTATCAAATCATAACCTATATGTTTTTTGTTTTATTCTTTTTTATGAGGCAGTCAAACTTAAGTCAAAGTTCAAATAATTTATAAAACATCCATTTTATTTTTAGCTACGGACTATTTTTTTAAACGACAATATTTTTACAACCTACATCACATATATCATAAATATAGTTGGACTAAAGAAGGGGTGCGACACGAGAGCTTCTGAATGGGTCAACTTCTGTATTTTGTTTCCTATGCTGAATTTAAAAAACATGTTATTTGTTGTTGGGTTGGAACTTTGTTAGTTTGAGATCATTTATAACCTCAAAATGTCCAAGCCGAATTTTCATTTATTTATTTACTTTTTTAAATTTGCTTATTCAAGTATTATGAATTATTTATGTATTGACTTGTTTGATGCTTTAATAAATTGTTCATAAAAACAAGATGAACGAGTTTTAAGAGGTATAAAAGCTTCAAAACATATTAAATTTGATGGGTTTGCTTAGGAACATGCATTAAACATTGTACATTATCATGTAAAATCATATCAAACATGATCTAAAATCTTAAACATAGCCGGGTTTATGCATAGAAAAATCTTATAAAGCTTTTGGAAAAAGTTACAAGACTACTAAATTTTGATACGAGTTGCTCATATTATTAAACATGCAAGACAGTCTTCTTATTAAGGAATTAATTATTTGACTTGTTCTTCTTGTTCCTCTTTCTCTAATTCTTCCCGCCCTCTTCCTCTTTCTGCAGAAAGAGTGACGCCCTCTATTTTAGTAAGTATTTCTTCAATCTCTTTATTTCCTGCACATGAATTTTCCAAAAATTAAAATAGCTAGATTTATAACAGATTCTAAACCGGTTAAAGCTTGTAGAAGAAAAAGGACCAAGTCTCACCATGATTGTGAAAATATAAATTATCATTGTCTCCAACTTCCCGCCTATAGACTTCCTCAGTTTTTCTCGTTTCCTGCAATTGTATTCGAAATTTTTAATAGGAAAACTAATTCTAAACTGGGTACAACTTGTGGAATACAAGACAACAGAAAAAATTATCATTACCTTTTCGGAAGCCTTAATAATAATCCTCCTTAATATGGGCTGCGAGTGTTGGCCCTCTTCTCCTTCAAAAGCCTTGCCAAAACATATACATATATTAGGCTCAACTAAGATCAATATTCAATTTACATATGGTGGATATGCATTTAGGCCATTGATGAGGTAAATCTATAGTCATCTGTACTATATCTATCAAACAGAAAAGGACTTTGAAAAACATAACTAGATCCCACCTTAATTACCATCCTCTTTGGATCGATTTTGCAATGTGGCTTCTCATAATAGACCTTGCTCATTAGAAAGTTTATGTTCTTCAATTCCTAATTCTAAGAACTAGCCGATACATCAAAAGACCTTTAAGGGTGTTTGGGATTGCTTATATTTTCTGCATATGTTTATGCTTAAAGATAAGTACTTATAAGCTACTTAAAGGAATCCCAAACATCCTCTTAATCAATGGACCATCTCTTCATCATACAAATATAAGGTAGTGTCTACTTTTTTTTTTCCTATTATAAATCTAAGCTTTAGCTTATTTTCTTCAAGGGTACAAGTAAGATTCTTCTATGACGATCATTGATTGAGTTAACTTAAGGCGACTAAATTTGGAAGACAGTTGCGTGTGTGTAAGCAAAACCAATTAGAAAACAAATTTACTACAATAACTCCGCTTTGGTGTACAAAACATGAGGACATTAAGAAAGCAATTATTAGGGATATAAAACAAGTGTAGTCATACATATAGAGTATGAAAATATAATAAATTAACCAAATAAGAGATCTAACACAAAATTTTGGACCATGTTCATTTTGAAGAAATCGGGATTTTGACACATATTTACACTAAGCGACAAAGATACATGTGATTCACATGAACCCCTTGGTCCGCCCCCTAAGCATAATTATTTAAATCACAAAAACATAATAAGCAAAACCAACCTTAATACTCCATGCTTTAACACTAGTCTTATTATTCTTAGCGTGGCTTGGTCTCCCGGCATACAGTGATACAAGGCTTGGCACAAATCTATGAGCAACAATATATGTCCACACCCTTGACAAGCATTTATGATCATCACAAAAGAAACTCATCCTCTTATTATTAGGTGAATAGTACTCAATAATTTTCATATGGTGTACAACCTCATGCTTCATCTCGTAATTATTAGGAAAAAGTTCCCAAGACTGTTCAACATTGTAGCTTCTCATTACCCATATGTCACGCGGGAGATGGTTGTCTTTGTCTTCGTTAATCTTAAATATGCATAGTTGGTCTTCCACAATCCCCAGGAAGGTATAAGCCGATACATATTTTGAGTCATTAGGTTGAGGGATTACTTTAAATTCCTCCCGAGATAAATCAAAAGAAAGGATTGCTTTCTCTTTCTCTTTCTTCCTAGTGTTATAATCAAACACAATCCAATGAAGTTTCCCATTAAGCAACATACCTGGCATGTCATAGAGAAACCTATAATTGAATTGTCCAATAAGTTTCCAAGTGTTGGATTTCAATGATAAGACTTGAACGAGTGCCACATCATTACTTTTCTTGATCCCCATGACAACCTTGTAATCATCCGTGGATGAATCATAACCAAAACCTAAACATAGCCCACTCGTGTTCTTTTCAGAAACCATGGGCGCCATTGGCAGTTTTCTAATCTCTCTGGTCCAGGGATTGCTTACCAAAATTAGAGCATGTAGTCCATAAGGAGAGATGCACACAAGGCCATTGGAAGAACCAACAACCTTCCAAGGATTGTGTTGATACGACCTCTCATTAGGTATCTTCCAATATGTTGGCATAGCTATCCTTACATGACCAAGCTCGTTACCAGAGTTTCTACTATAATTATTATCGCAAGTTGTCTTTAGATGAGCTATAACAAAACGAGGACTTGATATCAAAGAATACCATGTCTTACAAACAACCTTCCATGAGATCAGATCTTTCACATCCGATCTTAAGAGTATACACTCGACCACATCAAACACGACCATATCTAGCTAGTTTGTACTTCAGAGTTTGTAACGATAATTCATACAAAGAGCATATATAATACGTATGGCTGTATAAAGCCGATGTATTTTTCTTAAGCCCAGCCCAACAATTTATAGCCCACTTCTCTTTGTCAAAACCTAGCTCCCCTTTTCATCAGAAGAAGAAGGCTAAAAAGGATAGCAAGAGGCAGCCTATTTCTAAGGTATATCTAGCTTCATCTTCGTGTATATATGTTTGTTAATTAATGTGCGTTAACAGCTTGATCTAAGTATGTCAAATACGGAGTAGTAGCTTAGTACTTATGGATCTTTTAGTTTAAGAAAGTTTTTAAAACTGATAAATATCTGTTTTTACAAGATTGTGATAAATATGATTAAAATGTAGATGAAGTAGTTTAAATCACTGGTTGATTCCCAAATATTTCTTCGTAGCAAAAACATTTCCTCGTTTCATCCTCTCACCTGCTCGTAAAACTCATGACGTTATTTTCATTAAGAAATTTGTGGAGATTTAACCAAGTAACCTAAATGTGCAGATATGTACCATACAACAGAGAATTAGCCCTCATTTATTTCGACATGCTGCTCTTTTTTTCTTGAGAACCGTGTTGCTCGTGGACTAGACTACATTCATAATGATTATAACACGTACAAGTTAACGCAGAGAAGATTGCCAGTCAAACAGGTGGTTAGTAATTTCATGCTTATTAACAAATTTGAATTATTGAAGGGTGGCATGTGTTTCAGTCTTATGAGATTTGGAAAAGTATGATTCTTATGTGTGTTTATTTGGGGTCGGTAGTTATTAAAGGGTTGAATTTCTTCATATTGCAAGTTCACAAGTTGTTTTCCAAAAGTTTTTCTTTAGTCACTTAAAGCACTTGAACGTAAAGAGCTTAAAAATGCCGATCTTTCTTGACATGTTTGATTTAACAGAAGGCATGTTTGATTCAACTCCTTGTGCAAAGGCGTAAACAGCCATATCCCCAAGAGATGCTATGCTGAATAGGATGACTTGAAAAATAATCCATGGACATCACTAAAAACCAGCATGTGCTCGTAGGTGGCCCTAAAACCATACATAATTAATATGGATGGAATTGGTAGGTAGCCAAAACTTCTCATGAGGAGCAATTTGTTTGCAGTTGCTACATACTTGGTGGTCTGCAATCACAAACACACAAGAATCGCATGAAAAACTCACAAGAAAACAAGAATCACATAACCCTTGCTTTGCTTAATCAATCGCAATCTAAGTACCAGAAACATCATAAGGATAGCATAAATCAATATTGATTCAATCAAAACAAAGTTCAAGAAGAATGTCATATGTGAAACTTGCACAATCAAAGCTAAGGTAACCGATCAAAATCAACATCTTGCCTATACATGGTATGTCAAAGTTAAAGAATCACAGTAGGAGAATAATAGTTTCATAAAGCGTATCAGACAAAACACAAGAGAAAAGTATTTACAAATCTGGCAGCCTTTATGTTACAAAAAACACTCATTCGTTTTATCACTGCATATTTGAGTTTACTTGGTGTTTTGACTGTTTGGTATGAGTTATGTGGGCATGTGTTTTACATTATCAAAAGTTATGAAAAGAAATATCTCACTACATAGCATGTGAAAGTAACAAAGTTATAATGAAAATCTGTGATGTATAAGCCTAACAAAGTTAAATAAAATTGAAATGAATTAACGTTGATGTAGACTATACCAAACTTATGAAACATCAGTAGTGCCATTTTTTTGGAGCAGAAGAATTTGTGAGCCTGGTATGCCCCAACTGGTATTATTAATAAGTTTTGTGTAGGTTTACATGTTATAAACGACTTGCATTTCTGATATTTGTTAATCTGACATGGCATTTGTTTATTTCTACCTTTGTCATAGCTTCGACCACATTACATGTTATGTATGCTTGATGTTGTTTATTACTAGATAACTACAAAATTGTCGTGTCAGGTGTTTGCAAGTGACATTTGTTTAGTTTTGTATTTCTTACTGATTTCTTTAGAGGTTATGTTATGCTTGATGATTTACTTAGATAACTTCCATATGTTTGTGCAAGCTATTTACTTTTGTGTAGGGGTGAGCTTCGGGCCGAAACCGACCCGATCCCGACCCATCCCGAAACCGACAACCTGGAAAACCCTAACCGAATCCTGACCCGAGTTTAGGTCGGTTTGTGTCGGTCGGAGTCGGTTCCGGTCGGTTTGTGTGGTTGTTTTCTCTGTTAATCCCGAGTACCGACATCGTGGAAAACCCAAACCGAGTCCCGACCCGAGTATAGGTCAGTTTGTGTCGGTCGGATTTGGTTTGTGTCTGTTTTCGGTCGTCGGTCGGTTTTGCTCACCCCTACTTTTGTGTATGTGTTTGTGTTGCAGCTTGATTTTTTTAATAACTATTGGTTTTGGCCAAATTATGTAGTCAACCCTGATGCAAAAATCATTCAGTTCCTTTATGGGTTAGGAATCAGTGACTTTCACAATGTCTTACAAAACTTGCTTAAGGAGGAGATGTATGAGGCCGAAGGTTGGACGACCCCGGTTGTGATTATTTTTTTCAGATACCTGGAACACCTGTCATCACACCTCAAGAAGGGTCTTTTATTATATGCTCTCCAACACGTGCTCAGACCTAGTCTCTTGATCAGATGGATCCTCTTGAGGGACGTCGTGCACACAACACAAGCTAAGGATTTAGGTGTTGCGGGATCAAATGTTGGCTTTGTACTAGTGATGTTCTTATCTTACACCTGTCTTTTTTGTTCTTTTCAAATACTTGATCCTCGTGCCTATATTTAGTGAAGCTGGTCTCTTGAGGATTAGCTCATGAAAAACATATGCACATGTCAGAAATACATTATGCATTTATGGTAGGATGTCCAGTTTGGAGATCCTCTTAAAACATAATAAGGCTGTAGCCTGAAGATTAGCTCATGTTTCAGTGTGTTCTCAAGTTGAGTAAAAAGGAGGAAGTAAAGTGAAAGTGAGGAAGTTTGTGTTCTCCAGTTTTTTTTAGGAAGTAAAGTGACGTAAAGTGAAGTAAAGTGGTGATATTTTAGTTATAAAACTTTCACTCCACTTTTGGGGTGAAAGTCACTTTACTTCCTCTCTCTTACTTTACTTCCTCTTTCTTTCACTTTCATTCATTTTTTTTTCTTGAGAACGGAGCTAAGTAATAACATTATACATGATGCATGTATAGAGTATAAGTGAAAAGAACTTAGTTAGCCTCTCTCGAGTGTTTTGCCTAACATTTTTCTAAATTTTCCATTTCATTGGTATTCAGCAACAAAAAACTAGAGCAATGTGAGTCAAAAACTAAGCATTATATCTTCAGGTCTTGCAACTAATTTAAATAGATTGACCTGTGCGTGTGTTCAACCTTGTCTGCAGTGTAAACCATGTTGATTGTTTGTTCTTTACTGGGAACAAAGATAAATGCATTAGTGATATGAAACATAAGCTTAAAGCTGAGACCGGTAAAAAGCTCATCATGCATAATGATAGATGCATAATGTATAACAT
Organism: Chrysanthemum seticuspe; assembly: GCA_019973895.1. Classification (NCBI taxonomy): domain Eukaryota; kingdom Viridiplantae; phylum Streptophyta; class Magnoliopsida; order Asterales; family Asteraceae; genus Chrysanthemum; species Chrysanthemum seticuspe. Next base: position 217,971,220 of record BPTQ01000002.1, on the reverse strand, counting down.
ATTTAGATGTTACTTACAAGGACAAGGGAACCCACAAGAGGACGGTTTACACCCGAGCTTGAAAATATCAATCAAAAAGGACAACATAATATCAAACTTGAGTACGTAAAGAGATAATACTCGGACACATGTGGTGGCATCATTTAAACATGGAACATTTTTATAAGTCAAAAGGAGAATCATGTATTGTTTTGTAACAAGCAAAAGAGAAAATTCAAAATTCTCATCACAAACAAAACTACTTTTTTTAGCTAATGTAATTATCTTTGCTTTTGGCCATTGGGTGTCCAATTGGTTCCGAATTCTAGGAAGTTATTCAGTCATCCAAACGTACGTTTGTTTTTTATGACCAAATAATTTCTACAAAAGGGCACTCCTACTCATATAGCTGTGACCTTAGTCTTCTATTACCCTATTCAAAGCTACTGACTTCAATGATCAGAATTTCTCCATTGCCCTTGTTTTCCATGATCATATGATCCATGAGCAGTATGATATGAGTAGGACACAGAAAGTTCTCAAAAAACAAGACAATCAATCATCTATTAAGATTAATCTGGTACAGCAATAACACCTTGTTCATATTATTGAAAACAATACAATCTCTCTATCGTTATAAAGGATTTCTTCAATCTCTATTTTCCTGCAAATGAACTTTTCAAAAAATTTAAAAGGTTAAATTTATAACAAATTCTTAACCACGGAAAGCTTGTACATAGAATAAAAAGAGCTTAAGTCGATCTCACCATCTTCGTGAAAATACTTATTCTCAGCCTCTCCAACTTCCCGCCTATAAGTTTTCTCAATCTGAAATTGTATTTGAAAGTTTAAAAAGGAGAACCAATTCTAAACCAGGTACAACTTGTAGAAAAAAAGCCAACAAAAAACGTATTTTTACCTTTTCGGAAGCCTCGAAAAACTTCCCTCTCTTTGCCTGGCACTCTCCTTCAGCAACCTTAGCAACGCATATTTAAATGCCTTAGTCAATATGTATAAAAAGGAAGGACTATCTTGTATAGATAGTATTGATTAAGTATATGTGCGCTTTAAGACGTAAGGAAGGACCAAACCATCAAAAAGCAAAAAACAATTGAAAAAAATTTGTGGTGTACCACAAATCCACAATGCTTTAAAATCCGGTTTCGACCTGACCAGTTGAACCGGTACCGGGCAGTTGCTAGCCGGCTTTTTTGAGGATTTACAGCCTGGATTAAACCGCGGCTTTTACACCAGTTCATTGGAATTGGCCGGTTTAAAATATTTTGTTGGTGACAGAGAATCGGAATTAGTGAAACAGAACAACGAAGATGGTACTGAAACAGAAGAGTGTGTGAGTATGTGCATAGGGTTGTAATGACTTTAATACTGAATTAACTTAACTAGTTAGTTTAGCTTTTAACTATGTTTGCGGCTGGGGGCTCTGTGAGTCTTTTGTGAGCTACAAACAAAATCACAACATCACAAAATCAAAACATAAATGCATGTACTCAAAGTTTATTTTGTTTGTAGCTCACTCTAAGTTTGTAGAACTGGTCGTGATTTTGTCAAACCAGTCACTAACTGGGTCAATAAAAAAGCCGGGTTTTAAAGCATTGGTGTACGAAACTACTATTGTATTAAAAGAAGAAAATTGTGAAATAAGACATAAAAAGCAAAGTAACCTCAATACACCACGCGTTAACAATTGTCTTGTCATTCGTTGGGTGGCTTGGTCTCCCAGAATTAACATACGGAGATACAAGGCTTGGCACAAATCTATGAGTAGTAGCGTATTTCAAGGGCCTTGACACGCATTTATTATCATCACAAAAGAAACTCATCCTCGTATTCTTAGGTGAAGCGTACTCAATCATTTTCATATAGTGTACAACCTCATGCTTCATCTCGTAATTATTCGGCAACAGTTCCCAAGACTGTTCAACATTGTAGCTTCTCATTACCCATATGTCACGGGGGAGTTCATGGTAGTCGCTAATGGGTGTAGACAATGGGGCCCTAGAAAAATAGCATAGTTGGTTTTCCGCAATCCCGAGTGATGTTCTATAATATCTTTGTTTAGGTCGAGGGATTATTGTAAAATCCTCCCGAGATAAATCAAAAGAAAGAATTACGTTCTTTGTCTTCTCATTGTTCCTTGTAAGCGCAATCCAATAAAATGCCCCATTGAACAGGATGCCAGATTTGTTATTAAGTAAAATAAACTTGAATTGTCCGATAGTTTTCCAAGTATTTGATTTCAGTGACAAGACTTGAATGAGTGTCTCAGTGTTACTTATTTTGATCCCCATAACAACCTTGTAATCATCTGTAGATGCATCATAACCAAAACTCAAACATAAGTCGTAACCAATAACCTTTTCAGGTAATATGGGAGCCATTGGTAGTTTTCTAACCTCTCTGGTCCAAGGATTGTTTACCAAAATTAAACCATCTTGTAGGAAACGAGAGATACATACAAGGCCATTGGAAGAACCAACAACCTTCCATACATTGACTTGATACAAGCTCTCATTAGGTATTTTGACTATTTTCCAGTAAGTTGGCATAGCTATCTTTACATGTCCAAGCTCGTTATTAGTGTTGCTGCTATCATTATTATTGCAAGTATGTTTTAGATGAGCTTTAGCAAAACAAGGACTTGATATCAAAGAATACCATGACTTACAAACGACCTTCCATGGGATCAGATCTTTGACATCCGATCTTAAGAGTATACACTCGACCACATCAAACACGACCATCATATCTCTGGCAATTGAATCAAACCCCTAGAGTTGTTTCTACTCTCCCAATGTATATATGTAAGGACGGTTGTAACTAAAGCGGTTGTATTTTTCTTTAGTCTAGCCCATAAATTTTAAAGCCCACTTTCCCGATACAGATTATGGTAAAAACATTCTTTTTGCATGCATAATACTAAGTTTAGGGCTCGTTTGGTTTGTTGCCAGGAATGACAATGGGTATCGGATTTGGAATGAGGTGAAATGATAATGGGTATGAAAAAGTGTATCATTACGATTGTTTATGTTTGGTTGATAAAATATGGTATGAAAAAGTGTATAGATATTTTAATTTTGTAGTGGAAAAAAGAGGGGTCCACGGGAATGGATTTCATAGACACCAAATTGGTGTGTAATGAATCTATAACTATGATATACCCATTTCATTACCGGGCCCACAAAACAAAACAAAACAAACACCGACTATGACTTTAGTCTCATTCCCATTAATGCAAACCAAACGGGCCCTTAGACTTTTAGTGCTTCTGTGAACGAGGTTTAAACTATTACAGGTTATGGTAATAATTTTATTTTTGCATATTACTAGTTTTAGTGAGGTTTATACTATTACAAGTTATGGTAAGAATGAATGGTTCAATATCACAAAGGCGTGTTATTGGGATTTTTTTTACTAATGGCACCACAATGGCATGTCAAACTGCACCATGTTTGGTGTTATTCGTCCCAATAGCCAAGGGATGGCGAGCGCTGTGTTTTTCTGTTTTCTGTTTCGTGAGTGAATGAGGGGGTATTTTTTGTGATATGTTATGTGACTTACGCGTGTCTAAAACAGTTATAAATGCGAAAAGTGTTTTAGTTATCGTGTTATTACACGATGCGAGAGTGCAAGGCCAACACACACCTAAAGCACATGCGTCCCGCTTGCAGCCAATACAACCACAACCTAACTTGAACAAGATTAACATTTATTCGTTGCAACATGCACCTAGCTCTCTTAATGCAAAGCTAGAACCAATGTTTTCGGGCCGACCCGGCCGGTTCAACCGGTCGAACCGGTGCCCGGCCACAAAAACAGGTAAAAAACCCGAGTTTTTAAAACTGGGTTAACCGGTTAGACCCGCCGGGTTTTGAGAGACCCAGGTCAACCCGGGTCTTGAAACCGGTCGGGTTAGGTTTTTTCAATTTTTTTTTTTATAAAAACCGGGTTGACCCGGCGGTCGAACCGGTTGACCTGGTTGAAAAAAAATAATAAAAAAATGAAAAACTGAGTTGACCGTACCCGACAGTCAAACCAATGTCCGGTGACTCGACGGGATCGATTAAAAACCCGGTTTTTAAAAGAAGAAAACTTCAAGAGTCATGACTCATGAATATTCAAAATAAACTTATTTTTCAAGCTATATCATATCACTCACTCATAATATACCAAATTTACCGAATATGTTCACTTCTATAAAACATTTAACCGTTATTTCCCGCCAAATCAACACACGCTCACTTTTCTATTCATCTTTAACCAACAGTTTTATATCCCACATTGAAAAATGTGAATCAATCACTAAACTCAAACAAATCCATACCCAAATCATCATTCATGGTCTCCATCAAGACCCAATCACAATCAGCAAATTAATCGCCTTTTGCGCCTTATCGAAAACCCCGGATTTACGATACGCCCACCACATGTTCGATCAAATGCCTCAAAGAAATAGACACATGTACAATAGTTTGATAAGGGGTTATGTTAATAATGAGAAAATGATTAAGGGTTTGGATCTTTATAAAGAAATGATTTGTTTTGGGATTGAACCGAATGAGTTTACGTACCCTTTTGTGCTTAAGGCGTGTGCGGTGTTATGTGGGTTGTCGGATGGGGTTTTGGTCCATGTTCGGGTTGTTAAGATGGGGTTTGAGAAGAATGTTTATGTGCAAAATGGGTTGATTAGTGTTTATTGTGGGTGTGGGGAGATTGGGTGTTCGAGAAAGGTTTTTGATGATATGGTGGATAAGAGTTTGGTTACGTGGAATACGATGATTGGTGGGTATTCTAAGATGGGTGATTTTAAGGAAGGGTTTTTGTTGTTTCGGGAGATGAGGGAAGTAGGTGTGGAGCCTGATGATTTTACGTTTGTTAGCCTGCTTTCTGTTTGTTCACAGAACAGCCAGGAAGTGTTGGGAAGACTCTTGCATTCGTATATCGTGACTACTAGGGATCGTATTGATATTTATGTTCAAAATGCTATTGTGGACATGTATGCCAAGTGTGGACATTTGGAAACAGCTCAAACTTTCTTTGACCGAATGAGTGATAAAAATGTGGTTTCGTGGACGTCTATGGTTAGCGCTTATGCTAAATATGGTCTAGTGGAGTCTGCAAAGGATCTATTTTATAAAATGCCGTTAAAAAACGTGGTTTCTTGGAATTCGATGATTTCTTGCTATTTACAAAAAGGTTTGTATAGTGAAGCTTTGGGCCTGTACAGTGATATGTTTAATGCTGGACTAACTCCTGATGAGACGACTCTTGCTAGCGTTCTTTCAGCTTGCTGTCAGATTGGTGATTTGGAAACGGGGAAAAACATCCATAGTTATATATGTTCCAACTATGTAACACCTAGTGTCACATTGTTTAATTCGTTAACAGACATGTATGCCAAATGTGGGTTGTTGGATACTTCTTTATGTATCTTTTCTGAAATGCCCGAAAAGAATATCGTTTCGTGGAATGTTATGATTGGAGCATTAGCCTTACACGGGTGTGGGCTTAAAGCGGTTGAACTCTTTGATAGCATGCAGGCTAGTGGGATACAGCCTGATCCGATCACCTTCATGGGCTTGCTTTCTGCATGTTGTCACAGTGGTCTCGTAGATTTAGGTAAATACTACTTCGACCAAATGACTAGTATCTACAAAATACCACATGATATTGAGCACTATGCTTGTATGATTGATCTGTTTGGACGAGTAGGGCTATTTGGTGTAGCTGTTAAACTAATAAGTGAAATGCCAATGAAGCCAGACGCTGTAATTTGGGGTTCTCTGCTTGGAGCTTGTAGGATACATGGGAATATTAAAATAGGGAAGCAAGTTTTAAAACAAATTTTGGAGCTAGAGCCGTATACTTCAGGAATTTATGTGCTTGTATCAAACATGTTCTCTGAAGCTAAAAGATGGCACGATGTGAAGAACATAAGGAAACTAATGAAGGATCAAGGTATCAAGAAGAGTGGAGGTGTCAGTTCTGTTGAGGTTAACGGGCATGTCTACGAGTTTATGGTTGATGATCAGAGAAATGAGCTGTCAAGTGATGTGTATGAGTTGTTGGATCAGTTAACCGGTCATTTGAAGGCGTTAAGGTATGAAGTTGAAGAGATGGGATGTCAAACACGGGATCTCTAATAGATGACCTTATTCCTGATTTCGTGCAAATTATACAGACAGACATCTAAATGTGAAGTTTAGTACCACATAATTTCAGAAGTGAATTATTTCTGAGAACTTGGAGAAATTATAGGGAATTGCTGAACAATGTCACAACATATCAGGCTATGCAGATCAAGCAGTTAGCTGACAAGTTCATGGATTAATGGGAGCATAGCAATGGAAACCAGATCTACTTGAAACAAGCATAACTTTCGTTCCACAAGGAGTATATCCTGTGAATTATCCATTAAAAGCTCATGATGGGTTGGATGTTATGACAAATAGCTGGATGTTTGGCCCAACTGTGAAGCCAAAATTTCGTCTGCTGCGGCTCTAAGATCGACAATTTGGGTTTTTCTCTATGAATTATGGTTCAGTTTTTTCTCATTTGTGAGGTGAATAACCTACAATCAACACATTCTGATTTTCATGTCTTGATTGAAGCAATTTTCTGTTATTTAATGCCATTTTGGATTTAAAACTTAAAAGTATTGGCCAAGCTGCCAAAAATAGAATTACTCTAGGCTCTCTTTCATAGCCTTGAGAATTTTCAGCAACATAATAAACTTTTCTCACGAAACGTGTCTTTTTTAGATATCGTGTTTGTCTTTCCGTTATGTGTTAGCACCATACTTGAATGCGCCTGAAGCTAGCTCATAATCTCTAGCCAATGCTGCCACCTAGAATAGAATTTGACCATTATAACATGTGCACAATCTTAACCACTGAAATTTGGAATTGATATACTTAAGCATGCATGTCCGATTGCTGAATCTCAGACCGTAAGTCGTTACACTCGTACCAGATCTTCATGAGTTTCTAGCAGGCACCCTTTCTTTCCTAGAGCACATGAAGCAAAAATGGAAGTTCTTAATTAATTGAAAGTGGCTCCTAAGTTGCCTAGAATGGCAAGAAACATGACTTAAGATCGATGCATATTATCCTTTTAGCTTGTTTAAAGCAAGTGGGAAAACAAAAACCTACTACCATATAGAATCAATAACCAATTATTATAATCAACAACCAACACCACAGAAGAAAAACAACCAAAGTTTTCTGTATCACATTCATCATTGACATTTGTTTAATATTCAAAAAAACTAACCATGCGTGTGGATCATCATTTGATGTATAAGTTTGACCAGTCCAGAATCCAGATCATAACACAAGGAATCAATCGTGTTGCATATTCTCAGACAATCACAGATAAGCATAGAGTAAAAAACATATATAATTGACCATCATTTACATGCATAGGAACAAGATACTGAATGGGTATTTCTTAATTCTAGTCCTAGTCATTGCTACTACAGTTATCTTGTCATGTTGCCGGTTGTTTGGTAAACTTATGAACGTGGCAACTGATTAAATTCTTGAAATCCAGTCAGTATAGGGGAGAAATTGCCTGCATTTGGAATAATGTTAGTGTAGATCTTCAGATTTGTGAATTGTTTATACAAAATGGAGATGACTGGTAGCTAGTGGAGCCTAATACAGCTTTGCTTGGCAGGTTGCACATGAAATATTTTCAATTGTTTTATAAATTATTCAAAATTTGGTGAAGCTAATGTGGAATGTGGATAGTGGAATGAATTATAGTATGTTTTAGGGAAGCTTCCTTGTTGCATGCTTTGTGCTTCATTGGTATAATTCTATTATAAAGTATTTTTAAGAAAACTTAAGAAACCACAAACAATGGACAAGAGCTGTATAATCTCTTAGGTAATTCATTTGAGCAAGACTTTATACACCAGGAATGTTATAAACACTTTCTTCTGAAATTGCAAGTCTGAGATGTATATGTTACAGGACCGTTGCGACAGTTGTTGATACCGAAAAAGTTTCCATCAGACATCTCGACCGGGAAGTAGCACATCTTTCAATAAAGAAATTCGGAAAAGAAAAAAAAGGGTATGGTCGCAAAATAGACGAGTTGATAATGTTGGATTATAGAATTTTCCGTATGTTATTATGATTATTATTCATGCACAATATACATAATATATAAAAATATATGAGCAAATTTTAATGGAAGCATAACCCGCAATCGGGTTTGGACCATCTAAAGTTCTAAACTATCACCTAGCCGTATTCCTTCACAGTTCGAGTAGCGAAATCATGAAAGCTCGAAATAGAGAGAAAACTTAAAACACAAAACAATAGCAAATAAAATTTGTTGTTATGAAGAGGTCCGACAACAAGCGAAAGCAATTCTTCAAGTAGCAAAAAATCAAATAAAAAGCAGTAGCAAAAGCACATAACAAATTTGTTGATGAACACATCCGACACCAAGCAGAGATTAATCATTATCATGCAGCAACATCAACAACAAAGCAAATAAACAAAAGCAAAGTGTAGACTTCTTTTTCTTTTTTCGGAAATCGGCTTCTAGCGGCGCGTGGTGACACGTCCGGCGGCAAACTAGGGTAATCTTGGTAAGCTTTTGTGTAGAATTTGAAAAATAAGGGATTGATGTTGACGCATCTGTCAACCCCAAATAGTTATGGTCAAAACAATATGTGGGTACGGTTTTAGCTACAAAGTTAGCATTTTTTTTGTAGTATAGAAGGAATAAAGGGTGGCGATTATATTTTTGACGAGACCGACCATGTTTTGGGATCATACCCGCTCAGGATAAGAATTCCTCATAAGTTTTTGAACAAATTATGATTCAAACCACAAATCTTGGATCTTAATCCAAGTTCTTTTATTAAAGAACAACCACAAATCCTAGAAACAATATCAAGACCTGATCTCAATCAGTTAGAACACCAGAAACACTTATCAATGAAACCAAAACCAAAATACTCCACTGCTACTCAGGCGAGGATCTGTTATCTAATTGATAATAGCTCTATTACAAAACCAATATGAATGAAATAACAACACGCTTAAGAGCAGATGATGTGGGTTTGTGATTGTGAGAGAATACGCTTTCTATCCAATTAGGGTTCTGACAAAGTGAGAGAGAAATCCAGCTTTTATAGCCCCAAATACCAACTTTCAATCCAAATATAGCTATCAATCCAAATACTGACTAAACTGAAACTTACAAAGTATACAAAGTTAGTCCTTGAACTATAAACAAACCAAAATAAGATTATACGTTCATCACCCTCCCTTAATGTTATTCTGAAACAAGTCAATAAGATTAAGTCTAGAACATAACAAGCTATGTTGTTTTGTATCCAATCCCTTTGTTAGAACATCTGCTATTTGATTAGCAGTGCCTATCTTAACAGTTTCTATTACCCCAGCAATAATTTTTTCTCTTACAAAATGTAAGTCAATTTCTAAATGTTTGGTTCTTTCATGAAAGATGGGATTGGCAGCAATCTTAATTGTTGAATTACTATCACAAAATACCTTAACAGGTAAAAGATTTTTGCAGTTTAAATCTTTTAAAAATTTTAAAATCCACACAACTTCAGAAGTCACAGAAGCTAAAGCCCTATACTCAGCTTCTGTAGAAGATTTTGAAATGCTATTTTATTTTTTACTTTTCCAGGATACTAAACATCCACACATAAAAACACAATAACCAGTTACTGATTTTCTAGTGACTACACATCTAGCCCAATCAACATCAGTATAAGCTTTCAACTCAAAAACTAGGCTAGAACTTTTTTCAATATTTAAACCTTTACATGGAGAACCCTTAAGATATCTTATTACCTTTAGTGCAATAGCCAAATGAGATTTCAAAGGACTATGCATAAACTGGCTAAGACAAGAAACTACGTAAGCAATATCAGGCCTAGTAGTAGTAAGGTAAATAAGCTTATCAATCAACTTTTGATATTCAGTAATATTTCTCAGTTTAGGATCATTATCAGAAGGTTCACTAGACAAAGCAAGATTAGGCTGCAAAGGAACAGAAGCAGGTTTTCCAGCAAGTAATCCAAATTCAGCAATAAGATCAAGACAATATTTTCTTTGGGTTAAACATAAACCTTTTTTTGTTTCCAATACCTCAATCCCAAGAAAATATTTCAACTTTCCAAGATCTTTAATCATGAACTTACTTTTCAAAAACTGTTTAACATTCTCAATTTCATGCAAACTGTTTCCAGTAACAATAATATCATCTACATAAACAAGTAATGCAATAAAAATATCATCACAAGTTTTAGTAAATAATGAATAATCACTTTTACTTTGCAAGAAACCATTCTCAATTAGAACAACAGTTAACTTGGCATTCCATTACCTAGGGGCCTGCTTTAGCTCATATAAACTTTTTTTCAACCTACAAACTCTTTTATCATGGGGATCATAATAACCAGGAAGCAACTTCATGTAACCAGTTTCATCAAGATCACCATATAAGAAGGCATTGTTAATATCTAACTGAAACAAGTTCTAATCATTTTGAACAACAAGGTTAATCAAACATCTAATAGTCACAATCTTAACAACAGGAGAAAAAGTTTCATCAAAATCTACTCCGTCCCTTTGATTGAAACCAATAGCAACTAACATAGCTTTAAATCTATCAACTTCACCATCAGACTTATATTTGATCTTAAAACCCCATTTACTGCCAATAGCGTTCCTCCCAGCAGGAAGTTCAACTATCTCAAAATTATCATTCATATTTAAAGCATTCATCTCACCATTCATAGAATCATTCCAATGCTTATGCTAAGATGCTTCCCAATAATTTTTAGGTTCAGAATGTTGATTAAGAATAGTGGAAAAACAATAATTTTCATTGGTTAAATTAGAATAGTTAACATATTTTTCTAAACCAAATTTCACTTTAGAATCCACAACAAAATCATTAAAACTTTTAGGAAACACAGAAGGCTTAGAAGACCTTCTAAAACCATATTCTTGATGATTATCTTTCTGAGAATGAGTATTTAACACACTACCCTCAGAATTTTCTCTATGTACATTATCCTCAAGGGCTGCAGACCTCTCACCCTCACTGGTAGATACATTTAAGTCAAGAGAATGCCCCCCAACATCCTCACTAATAGACCTAAAAGGACTGCTAAGATGAGGGGGTGGACTGCCATGCCTCTTAGGGTTGGGTTTATTTGTTGTCTCATCATTGGGTGTGTCAGGTAGGTCATCAAGAACATCATAATTGAAAAAATTCAGGTGACTTAAATCTTGATCAGGTTGATATGATGAAGAAAGATTTTGTTTAAAAGGAAAGATATCCTCAAAAAAAATTACATCCCTAGAAAAAACAGCCTGTTTATGATCAAGACTCCAAAGTTTATAACCTTTTTTTGAATTTGAATATCCAATTAAGACACACTTTTCAGACCTACTTCCAAATTTATCATGAACATTAAGAATGGTAGCATAAGCAAGACACCCAAAAGCCCTCAAATGCTCATGAGGAGGAGAAATATTATGCACCAGTTCATAAGGAGAAAACCCATTTAGCACAGAGAATGGTAATCTGTTAATCAAATAGGTAGCAGTTAGAATACACTCAGACTACATATTCAAAGGAATCCCCCTGAAACAAAAGAGATCTAGCAACATTAAGAAGATGCATATGCTTCCTCTCAACAATCCCATTTTGTTGAGGGGTATAACTACAAGAAGTCTGATGTAAAATGCCACGAAGTTCACAAAACTTAGTAAACTGCTGATTAACCAATTCAGTTCCATTATCACTCCTAAAGGACTTAACATGCTTATTAAACTGAGTTTTAAGGTAATTATAAAACACCATTAAGTTTTCAAAAACTTCAGTTTTATTTTTTAATAGATAAACACAAACAGCCCTAGAAAAATCATCAACAATGGTAAGAAAGTATTTATAGCCATCCCTGCTAGTGACTTTATAAGCCCCCCATAAATATAAATGAACCAAATCATCCAATTGTTTTGAAACATGATCACTTAAGGGGAAAGGTTCCCTGGTCTGTTTTGCCTTGTGAAATATGTCATAAGTAACCTTAAAAATCTTTATTAGTAAAGCCTAAAGTAGGTTTTAAAACATTTAAAACTTGGTCTGCAGGATGGCCAAGCCTGCAATGCCAAGTATATTTAGAGAGAAAACAAAGATTGTTAACAGAAAACCTCTCAAGGTCTTTACCTTGATTTCCATCAAAGTAATACAAACCACCAATCTGTTTACCAGTCCCCATAATTTTCCCTGCCCGCAAGTCCTGATTTAAGATATAACAGTTATCCTCATCAAATGAAATAATCAATTTACTATCCCTGGAAACTTTATGAACAAACAAGAGACTGACACAATATTCAGGAACCACCAGAACATCATATAAAGTCAAGTAATTAGTTAAAGGCATGTTTCCAATTTTAGTAATAAAAGCTTCAGTCCCATTGGGATGTGAAACTTTAATTTTAAGATGTGAAACATCAACAACATTAACAAGATACTTATCAGAATATGTCATATGTTGATTAGCACCACGATCAGTAATAACACCCTTAGTCACAAGATTAGAATGAACTTGACTATTAGAACAGAAAAACTTATCAAAGTTTTCATTAAAGACTCTGCTAGAATTGTAGAACATACCTTCCATATTGTCATGTACACCATTTCCAGAGACAGAGTTTTCCTTAATCAAAGAAATTAGAGCAGCCATTTGCTCATCTGTTAAGGCAGGGGAAGAACTAGTCCCAACAGAATTATTAACAATATTTTTCCCTTTAGAATTTTGACCATTTTTCTTTACCAAAATCAGCAGGGTATCCAATTAGTTTAAAACATCTATCAATTGTATGACCATTGAAACTACAGTGTTCACAAACAAGAGAAGAGCCCCCAACAGCCTTTTTATTATCATTAGGTCTAGGTCTACAGTTAGGTCTAGAAGATTTCCCAGAAGTCTGAGACCTCTCAGTGTTCCCCTTATTCCCTACATTAGAAAAGAACACAGAAGACTGGGCCCTTTGAGAGGTACCAGCACTAGAACCAGACACAACAAATCTGTGAGACTCCTCACTAGAAATAATAGCAAATGTACCTTTAACATCAGGTAATGGATCTCTAGCCAAAATATTACTTCTAATTTGCATATAAGAATCATCCAAACACATTAAAAATTGCATTAACTTCATCAGTTGGTTATGTTTTTTAAAATCTTCTGCTACATGACAAGTGAATCTAGGAAACTTGACAAGAGCATCAAATTGTTTCCACAATGTACTTAACTTGTTAAAATACTCAGCAATAGATGTTCCATTTTGACTCAAAGAGTTGATTTTGTGATGCAGATTAAAAGTAACTAAACCATCAACCCTATCAAAAGTGTCTTTTAACTCATTCCAAACATTAGATGCCCTTTTTGAAAATATTTGACCCAAATATAGTTCTTCAGTTATAGAATTTAAAATCCAACCAAGAACAACAGCATTCACCCTATCCCGTTGCCTCCCCACGACTTCGTCAACATTAGACCTCAAACAAGTACCATCTGTAAAACCAGACTTATTTTTTCCCTCTAAAGCCAATAACAAAGCACAAGACCAGGCATTATAGTTTTCAGTACCCTTAAGCTTAATAGAAATCACAGTTAAAGAAGCAGAATCATTAGGGTGTAAATGTAAAAGATGACTCAAATCCAATTTACTAATTAAGGTAACAGGTTCAACACCATCATCTACATCATCAAATGCATGAACAGATGGTGCAGGGCTAGGGGGGTCAGAATTATTAGCAGACATAATGCAAGAAAGCAAAACAACACAAGAAACACTACACCAATAACACACAATCAATCAAATATCTCTAATCAACATAATCAAGCAAATAAAGCAAGAAATCAATCAGAGGAAATTAAAAAGGTGAGAGAGGTGTTACAGTGCACGCAAACAACAATAACCGCGGAAGCAACACTCTCTATGTCCTTGATTCACTTTAGTCAAGAACACATAAAGAAACCTAGAACCAACTCCAAGATCCACAATTAATCCAACCAAACTTCCAAGAACCAAGAAAGAACCAGATCAACTCCAAGATCCCCAACCAACCAAAAATCTATTGATTAACCACGTTAATCAACCCATGAAGCCTTTAAGAACAAAACCCTCAAAATTTACGAAACCCTAATTTTTTTCAAAAATTAGACGTTTTATTAAAAACCCTTTGAATCAGTGCAATTAATCACACAAACAATCAATTAACACAAGTTAATTGAAAAACCAACTTCAATTTTGAAAACCCTAAAAAAAATTTAAGAACGGATAGAGAGCCTGCTCTGATACCATGAACAAATTATGATTCAAACCACAAATCTTGGATCTTAATCCAAGTTCTTTTATTAAAGAACAACCACAAATCCCAGAAACAATATCAAGAACTGATCTCAATCAGTTAGAACACCAGAAACACTTTTCAATGAAACCAAAACCAAAATCCTCCACTGCTACTCAGGTGAGGATCTATTATCTAATTAATAATTCTTCTATTACAAAACCAATAGTTCCATTACAAAACCAATATGAATGAAATAACAACAGGCTTAACAGAAGATGATGTGGGTTTGTGATTGTGAGAGAATACGCTTTCTATCCAATTAGGGTTCTGAGAAAGTGAGAGAGAAATCCAACTTTTATAGCCCCAAAGACCAACTTCCAAGACTTGTAAACTTTAGTCCTCCAGCTTTGTATCTTTATCCAAATATAGCTATCAATCCAAATACTGACTAAATTGAAACTTACAAAGTATACAAATTTAGTCCTTGAACTATAAACAGACCAGAATAAGATTATACTTTCATCAGTTTTTATTATTATTCATGCACGATAAAGATACATTAGCAAAACCTAATGGATCATTATCCGCTAGCTGGCTTGGGCTATCTAACATATCATCTAATAGTTAAAACGACGACTTAGCAGTACGGGATATAGTTTTTCACAATTATGCAAAAAGTATTAAAAATGCACTTCAAATTTCACGGTACCAAATTTGACACTATTTATTATATAACGAGGATTCTTGTGAGCCGTCGTGTTGTGGCGGGGCAGCTGTTATTTTATCAATAAGCACTCTTCAAAACAGTTGGTGTCTGAGAGACCCAAACGAGTTCAAGGTGGAAAGTACACGCCCACATAAATTATGTTACAATAAACGCATATAATAACTAACCCCTAGCAGGCACGTATGTGTTACCCCGACCACTCTCCTGCTGGTGTGAACTACCGGCTATGTGCGGATTGTTATCTGCGAAAGTATCAACAACACCAACACATAATAAATGCAAGAAGTAACACTGCAAACAGGTAGCATAAAAAAAGTTATAAAAACATGTTAATAGCTTTGTTGTACATAAGCACGTAAATAAAAGGCAAACCTTCATGTGATGCACAACCCGATTGATTACTGGAAACTGGTTGTCGATACTTCTGGCCAGACCGTGTATCTGCGGCTGTTGAGGAGTAACCTGAACATATTAGTACCACTCCTGAAACGTAATATCATAACAAAAAATGCAGTATCTTATAAAACAATAACAGATACAACCTCGAGCTGAAGTTGAACCGGAAGTGCATTCATCATACACACGACGGAGTTCAGATGCAGGACCCACTTCAGAAGAAGCACAACCGTTAACCGTGTGGTCGTCAACCGTAGATGATATGTAAACATGACCACGTGCGGATGCTGAAGTACCGGAGACGACATCGGTTTTGAAGCAAAACCCAGCGCTATTTGGAGGGCCATATGGATCATTTAAGGCTGCAACAAAGTAAAGTTATTCTCAAAGTAAGAAAGAAAATTAAAGCTTATCAAATATAAGTTGAAATCAAATAAGCTCATAAGCTCGTATATAAGCATAAACAAACACCCCATCATCACAATCAAACTAAATAACACTTCAACTTAACTTAATTACATAAACCTTAAGTCAAACTCTATTAAAAAAAGTTTAAAAAGTAAAATTACATACACAGGATCATGGTTACAAATATCACAGATCTCAATATCCATAGCCCAATCAAGTCCAATAAACATGTCACTTGTAGCTCTTCTCACCATAGCGTTCACCATCTTTATCAAAGCATAGAAAACTGGGGATTTTTTTTTTATAAAAATTGAGGATTTTGAATGAAGTTGGTCAAAATAGAGTCTGAGATTTTTATGTTTTTGTGTTGGATAGTTGAAAAAAGTCAAACTGATTGAATAGTTTTTTGGTCTACTGTATCATGCGTGTTTTTTTTGTTTTTTACTTTGTTGTTCTAGAACAAAATATTATTGACAAAAATAAATAAATAAATAAATAAAGATGATGAATAGATATATAGTTGTTTTATTTTATTTGGCCTAGCTGGAAATCCTTGACAGACAAGACAGCAGCAAACGAAAACATACCAGATACCAGTTGTTGCTGGCCGTTGACAGAAGTATCACCAGCGAAGTGCAGGCCATCCCACACGGGCATCGAATACCCTGCAAACACATAGTCATTTTGTAGTAGCATAAAACCGCATAAAATAAAAGGACATCCAAAGGTGCTCGAAAACTATAAGGGCGCACGAAAAATAGGTACCTGCTATAGCGCCTTCCAAAAAATCAGTGGCATTTTATTTCCCTTTCCCAGTCAATATAAAGTTTGACGATTGAACACGGTTCCCACTGACAGATTCAGGCTCATTTATTGACAGACCACCTGGAAATCGAAAAGGTATTGACGAACCATCTTGCGCAGCCTGATAACGTTTACACATATCAAATAAGCATGTCATCTCAAAGTAACTGAATGCGTACTCCAAGATTGCGATTGCAGGTATTTTATAGTCTGCCTAAAGACACATTTGGAAATAATCACACAATGACTGGCTAGCAAATATAAGCGATCAAAATTCGTGGTCTATTCAGACCAACAAACATCTAGCACCGATGATAATTGGTGCAAAAGCATCAACGAATAAGGTACCAACAAAGCAAATTTATTTTGGCCCTTCTCCACTGCTGCGTGACAATAAACGGCCCGCCAAGATAAGGGTTTCAGCAACATAACCTGGAACCAAACAAATTCACTAGTTTCACAATCACCCTATAAAATAACAAATTCAACCAAAAGAGAATTGTTTAACCAAAAATCTAATTGTTTCATCTACACTTTTAATAAATCCCAAATTTTATAATAAAAAAAAAACTAATAATAATTATAAAAAAAAAGAAGAAAAAAAACGCATACCTGTAATTGAAGCAACACATAGAAACATAAATTGATTCCAGAAGACTATCAAACATGCCATGACCAAATAACCAACAATAGCAAATTGAAGCTTAGAAATTGTAGAAACAACCAAAAAACATTCCCGCATCAAAATACCTCACAATTGATTGTTAACTATCATAGAATCTTGAAGCACAAAACAAAACCCCCAAAACATCGGACCCTACCATACCGTGTAGATTATCTGATTTGACTATGTGTGCGGAGAATGTACTAACCACCACGCAGCACTTAATATCAACCAGCGAAAAAAAGAAAATGTGGAAAACTAGAAAGGGGGTTGAATAGTTTTGCCAATTTAAAACTTCCTTTTAAATATTTAGATCGACTTATGTCAATCTATTTAGATGTGTGTGTTGGATGTTGATAAACAAACATATATGAATATGTAATGAAAAGGTAAGAGTAAGAAGCACAAAACCACAACGCGAGTATTTATAGTGGTTCGGCTACAAGAACACCTTCCTTGCCCTACTCCACTCCCCGAGTCACCTACTCGAGAGTTCGTAATCACTACACCAACTCCTTATGGCGGAGAAGCCTTCACAACGTCGGCTACCCTTTTTTCGGTGCTAGGCTAACCACCGGGTTCTTTCACTCCAAGGTGAACCACACCTACACAACGTCGCCTACCCTTTACCAGGTACTAGGCTAAGTACCTAGTTCTTTCACACCAAGGTGAACCACACCTACACAACGTCGCCTACCCTTTATTAGGTACTAGGCTAAGCACCTAGTTCCATTAACATGGAGGAACTACTACCCAACACTACACCAACGACTAATCCCAAAGGAGACCAACTCTTTATTACAACATCATCAAGGATATCAATATCCTTGGATCTACTACAAATCTATCTTGTACATCAAAACACACCATATTGAATGTACATCTAAGGCACCTTTCACTAATGCCTTTAACTCGATCTTCAAGACACCCTTCACTAATGTCTTGTGTCTTGACTTCTAAGCACCCTTCACTAATGCTTCTAGTCTTGACTACTAAGCACTCACCACACGTGCTTATGATATGGACGATAGATACCCTTCACTAATATCTTCGTCTTGACACTTGAGACACCTTTCACAAATGTCTTCAACACTTCTTAGGAAAAGAAAAACAATCATCAACAAGAAGACTTCAGTAGTCTTGATGATGAGGAAGCATGGCAACTCATGGACTTGAGCTTGCTCGACTTCAAAGGTGGTGATCTTGCCTTTAAGAGGAACCTAGAAGATCACACAAAAACAAAACTACAAACATAGATCTCTTGGATAAGAGGTTAGAGAGTTTTTAACTCAAGGGGAAAGTATGTTGGAAAGGGGTGAGCAACAATGAAGAAATGACTCACTATTTATAGAAGAAAAAATCTACTGTTCCCCGGATCCCACAGATCCCTCCCACAAGGGATCCATCTAGCGTAAAGCTAGGGATCCGTGGAACGCTCCTCTTTACCCATGGGTATTTTGGTTATGGGTAATGGGTCATGGGTTGATGCATGGGTCTTTAGCTAGATACAATGTATCTCTTGAGTGCAATGCACCTAGTCACATGGGTATGGGTCAATACCATGGGTTATGGATATTATCCATATATGATATAAGCATGATGTCATGCAATGGGTTATGGATCAAGCTCCATGGGTCATGGGCTTTGGGTTGTACCCAACTTCATTCAATGTATTTGGTCAATGGGTTATGATACTTAAGTTTCTACCCATTTATATTACCCAATATACTACATACTAGTTATGTGTATATTTTACCCAAATATGTAAACACTAGTTGTTGTACATATGTAATATTAAATCATAAATCACTTATACTTGTTTTAGTGTTTTATGTGAAAATATGAATATGTTAGAAACTATTAGTTCAAACCATTTACGTATTTTATTTGTTTCCTTAAAATGATTTTACGTTTGTTATCGACAAAACATTAGAAGATCGTAAAATATAAATAAACGTTTTTACGGCTTATTTGTATTAACAATCTCCCCCTTTTTTTGATGACAAAACATAAAATTATTTTAAAGAAAAGCTAAAATTCCTAAAAGTTTGAATTTGTAGTTTTTACTTTCTTCTCCCCCTTTTTGTCGAAACAAAAAGAGCTTCGAAGGAAAACTAATGCAATGTTTTTAAGAAAAAACGTGTGAAAAATATAAAAGAAGGAAGAATTAGGGAGCAAGTAACAGGAAAGGATCTCGTCTTAACTCCCCCTTGACGAGTCCATCCCTATGTAAGGGCGTCAAGAAAGTAATACTAAGCTAGTTTGTTTGCAACTAAGTTTGTAAAAGATTTCGTCTATGTGGCGAATGTGCTCCCCCTTGATGATTGCAATTTTGCAAAGGGATGTCATGAAATGTAATCCTAATATTGCAAGTAATTTGCAATGTATTGCTTTGACACAAAGCTCCCCTAGCTTTAGGGTGTCAAAGTCTTCATGTGTAACTTGAATAACTACAAAACAAAGGTTAGAAAACAAGTATAATACACAATTTCCTACAAATGTGATCTAAGTTAGTAGAATAATAGTTTTCTGTATCACGGATCCCACGGTTCCCTCCTTGTAGGGATCCTTCTAGGAAAATATAAGGGATCCGTCTGGCTGATGATCAATTTCAGCAATGATGATATAACATATTATGCTAATATCAAAGTGAGATATGTATTATACAACATACTCATATACACAGAAATATAGCAAGTAGCATGTATTTTCATTTAATAAAACTAGAGATATGATATATATGACTCTAAAAACTAAGAAAATGATCGATACATGACTTGGAATTGCTAGACTTGTTTAAGTAACGCTTGAAACTAGGACACCACTAAAATCCTCTAGCTCAAGTTTGTTTAGGTTTAATCTCGTCGAAACGTTCGAGGAGGTGATAGAACATGAAACGTTGGTCTTCTCGTACTTCATGTATCAAACTTTCAACATGTTGACAATGATAACAATCTTTGTCATGGCTAGGTAGTGGTGGTGGAAGAAATGAAATTGCTTGATGCGAAGGATCAAGTGAAGCGGCTTGTGGAGCCTCAAACGACGGAGGGATTGGTGGAGGCGCATTTGAGAATGACTCGACCAAGAATTGTTAACCGACAATGGACATATTTAGAATAATAAATCATTTCATGGATTAAACATGTAAATATGGAATAACAGATTTATATGAATATAATAACAAATACCTCGTATCTTTATTAATCAGAAATAATAATTGTCTTACAATTCCAAATTATCCAAATACTAATTAACACACAGTTTACATGAGACTGCTAGCAGGTACCAAACCTATATCTCTAGTCAATTTAGAATGCTTAGGATACTTCAAAGCTTTCTAAATGGATCAGCTAGATTTTCATCTGTGTGAACTTTTAATATCTTCACATCGCCCATTTCAATGGTCTCTCGAAGATAATGAACTTTAACGCGATAATGTCTAGCACCTTTAGTGATTCCGCTTTCATTAGCTATCGTAATGGCTCCAGTATTATCATAATACATGTTTATGGGTTCTTCAATTGTGGGAACAATGTTCAACCCAGAAATGAATTTACGAATCCATACAGCCTCTTTTGATGCATCACAAGCAGCAATATACTCAGCTTCTGTAGATGAAGTAGCAAAGATACTTTGCTTTGTGCTTTTCCAATCAACAGCACCTCCATTAAGAACAAATACATATCCAGTTTGAGATTTTAAGTCGTCAGCATATGTCAGATATCTAGCATCAATGTAGCAAGAAACCCTGAGCTCTTGTTCTTCCTTTCCTCCATAAATCATAAACATATCCTTAGTATTGCGTAAATACTTAAGAATATTTTTTACAGCAGTCCAGTGAAGTTCACCTGGATTCTGTTGAAATCGGCTTGTCATATTCTGTGCGAACGCAACATCAGGACGAGTACATCTCACAGCATGTATAATAGAACCTATAGCTAAAGCGTAAGGAACTCTTTGCATGCTCTCTTTCTGAGCAGGTGTTTCAGCACCTTGTGACTTACTCAACTTAGGCTCTTCTTGCATTGGGATAGCGCCACGCTTGGAATTCTCCATACAAAATCTATTCAAGATTTTATCAATGTAAGCACTTTGACATAAACCAATTAATCATTTATATCTGTCTCGATAGATCTTGATTCCAAGAATATATGCAGCTTCTCCTAAATCTTTCATGGCGAAACATCTACCAAGATAGGATTTTACATCTTGTAACATTGGAATATTGTTTCCCATAAGCAATATGTCATCAACATATAGAATTAGGAAAGTGACATAACTCCGACTAGCTTTCTAATATACACATGGCTCATCTTGATTCTGAGAAAATCCAAATTTCTTAATCTCATCATCAAAACGTTTATTCCATTGCCTCGATGCTTGCTTAAGTCCATAAATGGAACGCTTGAGCTTGCATAAACGGTTAGGATATTTAGGATCAACAAAACCCTCAGGTTGCTCCATATAGACCTCTTCGTAAAGATGTCCATTGAGGAAGGCGGTTTTGACGTCCATTTGCCATATTTCAAAGTCATAGTACACCGCTATGGCTATGAGAATCCTTATAGCTCCAATGTCTGCTACATGAGAAAAGGTTTCTTCATAATCAATCCCGTAGGTTTGAGTGAAGCCCTTTGCTACGAGAAGAGCTTTAAAGGTGTACACCTTACCATCCATGTCGGTTTTCTTCTTGAAGAGCCACTTGCTACCAACTGTCTTGCAGTTAGGAGGAAGCTCAACTAAAATCCAGACATCATTGTCTTTCATGGATTGCATTTCCACATTCATTGCATCAAGCCATTTCTTGGATTCAGGATCCAGCAATGCAACTTTATAGTTATTGGGTTCACCAAGATCCCCTAACTCATGTTCCTCAGCGTCAATGTATAAACACATACTGTCAGGAGAACGACATGTCCTAGTGGACTTTCGAATGGGAACAATATCACTTTGAGGTTCTTCAATTTCTTGATCCTCCTCATCATGATGAATGCTAGTATTGTAACATATTGGATTTCACAAACACATTAAACCATAAACACAAGAGGCGTATAAATGATGTTTTAGAGAGAGAAAGTTAGAGGTTGGGAACTTTAGTGAGAGAAAGAAAAATCTTATTATGAGCTCTAACTCTCTACCTTGGGAGGTAGAGAGTATTTATAGTTCTTACATAATTCGCCACCTACGGGTTGTGGATCAGGCATACAGTGGGTAAAGACCCGTCCGTCCTCCACGGTGTTACATAACTAAATACTACTAAACATTAAATAATCTACGACTACGAGCTTTCTAACGATTACATATACTTGAGGTGACCGAGTCTTTAATAGCTGGATTTACTAAATCCTAACAATCTCCCCCTAAGGGAGGTCACCTTAAGATCACCTTAAAATTACATTGAACACAAACATATATTACATTTAAAATTGTTCTTGCATTCTTGATGTAGTTCTTTGCTCAAGAGCTCGTAGTCAATGATTCTTCATTATTGCATGTTTGGATAATCAATGTGGAGGTATTTAACTGATCCACGTGATAATGAGTTTTGAGCCATCTTTGAGATCATCAGCTATCATAAATCTCTGACTCTTCCTGTAAGATATAACTTTTCACATACACATCAAACCATAACACAAAGTAGCATATATATGGAATTCTAGAGAGAGAAAGTTAGAGGTTTAGGGAACTTAGTGAGAGAAAGTGAAAGATATTATTATGAGCTCCAACTCTCTACCTTGGGAGGTAGAGAGTATTTATAGTCTTACACAAATCGCCACACTTTGGGCTGTGGATCAGGCATACAGTGGGTAAAGACCCGTCCGTCCTCCACGGTGTTACTTAACTAAATTACTACTTAACTTAAAAGAACTACGACTACGAGCTTTCTAACGATTACATATACTTGAGGTGACCGACTCTTTAATACTGGGAATTTCTAATTCCTAACAATCTCCCCCTAAGGGAGGTCACCTCAATAATGTACCAAAATTACATTGAATACAAATAGATATAACATTTAACAATTGATCTTGCATTCTTGATGTAGTCCTTTGCTCCTAAGCTCGTAGTCAATGATTCTTCACAATGCATGTTTGGTTATTCCAAGTGGAGGTCTTTTACTGATCCACGTGATGATAATATTGAGCCATCATTTGAGATCATCAGCTATCAACAATCTCTGACACATCCATTGTGGTGTTTGTGACTTTGAGACCGACATGCTCACATTCTGGATCATGATCTCTTCTTATCAGAGTAGCGGAAGCTTTAGTTGATTCATGATATTGGCAGCAGCGTAGCAGAAGCATGGAGTGAAAATATCAGAGACATTGATGCACTAATCATGATTTCTTTTTGAGATGAATGTGTTAAGTGAGCATGCGGCTATGGATTGACCGCTTCATTCTGATCAGCTGCAAACGTCGGGCGTACCTGCATACAACAGTTAGCAACAAATCGCACGAAAGTGTCTTTGATCACTTTCGATGAATTGAGGTACACGGCCCACGGTTCCCCGTTGATCAGTACAAGTACTGCCTGTGCTCAGGTAGGATTCCTAAGAATCTCCTTGACAGGGTTTCGCAGCTGTTCTAGCTGTTCTCAAACCGGAACATCTCAAAGAAGACAGCACGGAGTGAGTGAACCAGCGAATTTTAAGTCCACTGATTGATGAAAAGAGATTTGAAAAACAATCGTGTATTGCTCAATAGAAATTGTTTTTGCAATACAACGAAGGTTTTATTGAAAATCAATTATCAATCATAAAAATACCTTTTGGTTTGAAAAATGAGTACACAGTCGATGTGCTAAAGAAAAGAGTTTTTAAGCACAAAGACTGGTTTTTCAAAGGTATCCATCAATCCCTAACCTGAACCAGGATTGATTCAAGAAATTGAATCGCCCCATTGTTTCTGTTCAGTTGTCACATGGTTGATCTATATGATAGATCTCACATGCCACCTACCAGGAGCTTGTTTGATGTTGGCTCCAGAAGGCTTTCCATCTTCATTGTGAATGTGTAAACACATCACTCAGATGTTCTGGCAATACCACAAGGATAATGCGTAGGACTCAAGATATAATCTCTCTTTCCACATTGTGTGAAACAGAGAGTCTTCATTGAAAGTGTCCTAATGAGATTTATTGATGATCTCGTGGCTCTAGACTCAATTTGTGCATATTTGGATCCTATAACGGAGACTAGGGAGAGGGTCTCCTTCTTCAATATCAACCATCTCTAAGAGAAAGTCGATAGATAATGTCGGTTCCCCGTGAGAATGAAACAAGTCCTTTTAAGAGGAACTTGAGTGGTTTGGAAAGTTGAAGTGCAGTGCGTCACTGGGTCCATGACGTCTTGTCTTCAATACCTGTCTCTT
>BPTQ01000002.1:217921061-217934670 GCA_019973895.1 Chrysanthemum seticuspe | reverse complement strand
TCCTCGCTTTCGAAGAATGAAAACTCATTTTGGATAGTTTGGAAAGTAAAAAGTTGTGTTCAAAATGTTGTGTTCAAAATGTTGTGTTCGAATGATCTTTCTCTATTTCCGCTAACTTGTTCATTTGGTTTGTGTGTGTGTGCAATTCGATTATGCCAATACGCATCTCTACATACACTTTCCTATTTAACTTGTTGGTTGGAAGTTTACTTCCAAATGTTCTCATAAATATCCTCCCTTCGATCCCGTTGTGAGGATCAAGGGTAGGAAAGAGGATACCCGAACCCGGATTCGAGTACCCGGAAGATGTATTCGAATTCCGATTATTGTTTGTATTTCCGGTATTAATTGATGGATAATGTATACTCATTGATTGTGAACTTAATTCCAAATCCTCACTAAGGTTGTTAGAGGGGGAAACCTTAATTCAAGTGTTAGTTACTCATATGTAATAGGTAGTTAATTATGGCCTTTATGTTTGTTATTAGCCTTAAGCTTATGTAGAAGGCCCATGAGCTTAGGCCCAAGCCCATAGGAGAAAGGATGGGAACTAGGAGTGTTGCCCTAGCTTCCCTCCTATAAATACTCTTGTAAACCTTCATTTGAAGGTTGGTTGTTCAATTTATCCTTTCACATACATCTCTACGCATAACCGTATTAGCTTAACGTGTGTGTGTGTTTGGTTTACTTGTTCAATCGCCTTTATCTCTTTCTAGTAAGCTTGTGTTGTAAAACTTGTGTTGTAAAACTTGTGTTGAAAAATGAAAGGTTTGATAGGTTTTACTCAAAAGTAAGAAGCTTTCGCTCCTTTTATAAGGATTGTGGCACTGAAGCGTACCACATGGTCCTTTCTTGACAATTACGGGTTGTACACTGTAATGTGTGCACAAGCCATTGACATATATAATCACACATCCAAATTTATAATGAAAGAAGCAGTTCAAGGGGTACCAGGAAGTGCAGTAATGTTGCCAGGAGTGCGAACAGGGCGTTGATAGCCGGTGATGTTAATCCTGGGTCGACCACCAACAAAACTTTCCAATGTTCTGAGCTGATCCCTTCGAAACAACCTTTCATCAATCATTCTGATGATCCTCCGCACATCCCTTCGATCCTGAGAATTCCATCGCTTAGGAGACCCAATCTTTTGACGTATATCCTTCAACCTATAAGCCAATCCGTCCCTAACCATCTTCAAAGTGTGATCCCCAAACTTGTGAAGATTACTACACGCCATTAAGCAATTTCATTGAAGTTCACTGTGGTAAACGACGCCGAATGGTTTGCTGATGAGTGTATATTGTGAGAGCTGGTTGATGTTGGGAAGATCAAGCTGAGGTGGAGTGAAGTTAACACGAGTCTGATATGATTCAACTGCAAGTTGGAGATCTTCTACACATTCTTTGATGACTATGCGTCTGATGAAGATGAGCAGTGACTTGATGAATTCACATTGTACTTCAGTTGAAAATTGTCTCATGCGACCCTGTACTTTGGCAAGGTACATGTCTTCAATGTCGTTGATAGACAAATTCTCAAAGTCAGCTTCAGAGAATGCATAATCCCGTTCATCTTGCCTTTTGACCACAATCTTCTTGAGAAAAGTGTAGTCCCATTTGGTCGAAAGATCAACGTGTTTGATGGCAACGATATCCTTAGTACTGAACACTGCATGTTGAGACTTCTGAACCTGGCAGCTTCTGTAGTAGATTCTTCGGCGTTCCGACCAATGATGAATCCCGTACATTGCATCTCGGTCGTATGCTTCCACTTTGTTGGAGAACAAGTGAGTAGCTCTTTCCTCGATGGCTATACAGTTTGAGTATATGGCTGCTGGGAATGGAAGTGTCAAAGATGTAGCGTATTTCCTTGATCCATCACCACCGTGTAGAAGAAATTCCAAGTCTTTGTTGAAGAAATATCTTAATGGAATCCTAGGTTCATCTGGTTGGCCGATCGTTGGTATTGGTTTAGACCAGTCGGTGTAATATGGAGGGTTGTCCCGTTTGGTGAAGTCGATGTTTGCTTCTGGGTTGAGCCAATCCATGTTGTTAGACATAGCTCTAGCAATGTTTTCAAGGTGATATTCGACCTCGATGGCACTTTCTGAGCTATCTTTCCACAGTTGAAAAGCTTCATTCTTGATTCGCCTCAACTCGGATTTCGTCATCTTCTTCACATGGAACTTTTCTTGCAGAATCTTAGCATGCTCCAATGTATTATCGTCTACCAGATCTTGACCTTCTTCAGGGTAGGGAGTGGAATTGACAAGTGTAGAAAACCATTCAAATTCCTGTGTTGTATCTTCATCTAGCCATGATACGACGTCAACCATGGGCGCCTTCTTCTTCTTTTGTTTTGGCCTAGATGAGGATTCTGGTTTCTTAACTTGTTTGGGAGAGGTGGGTTGTTGTAGGGGCTCACGGACTTCTTCATCGTCACCACCCGTATACTCAAAGGTGATCACCGTTAGGGGCTCACGGACTTCTTCATCGTCACCACCCGTATACTCAAAGTGATCACCGGTTTTCTGAGTCTCGGGCGGTAACTCAGAATCCTGAGGTTTATCAGTAGAAGAGCTAGGAGGAGTTCTTTGAGAAGCTGGAGTCCTGTGGGGAGGAGGTTGCATGGAATACTGAATAGAGGATGATTCATCAGACTTCTTTGTGCGTTTGGGCTCTTTATCCTTATCCTGATCTTTGTCTTCATCATCTCTTGAACGTTTGGGCCTAACAGCTTCTTCTCGGAATGAGGACCTGAGTTGGTATTCCAGTAGAGCTTCAAACAGTTTAGCTTCGTGTGAGGCAAACGTTGCAGAGCATTTCGACATTTGTGCTACTAGCCGGTTCACCAATTCATCATCTGAGAAGATTGTAGATTCAACTGGATTGATTCTTAAATTCATCGGAGTTGATTTCATGGCTTGTTTGGCTAGATGCAAGAGATTTGGATACAGTTGTCTGGTATACATCTCCTTTGTCAGTTTCGGAACGACCTCCATAAGAAACTTGTGAGAGTATCCTTTGATCATTTCGTCCATTTTCCCTTGAAGATCATCTTTCATGAGCTTCTGGACATACTCCCTTTCATCTTGCATCTTGTCGAGATCATCATGAATATACTGTATCTGATCAGCATAGAAATTCATCTTCCTGTAGAGTATGTCTTTCTTTCTGACTTGTTTGACAGCATTCCCAATTCTTTTATGAGCATGAGATATCCAAGATCGAGTTGGCTTCTTCACTGATTTGGATGTAGATTTTGTTGATCTTTTAGATGGTGGTGGTGAAGAGTGGGATGAAGAATCTGATGATGAGGAGACATGAGGAGGCTTGGGGTCCTTAGGGGGTTCAGAAGTTTCCTCCTTAGACATGGCCTTGTCATCAGTCTTTGTTTCATCAGCAGGTATTTCCTCAGACTTTTCTTTTGCTGGTTCCTCAATCTCATAATCAATAGAATCTTCCAAAAGTTGTTGTTGTTGCAGAAGAGTGGTGGCACCAGCTCCCTTATCGGGTCGATTAACCGCATCAGGAGATGGTTTAGAGCGGGCAGCACCACTTGAACCTCCGGGGCCACCCATTTAGTCTTTTGCAAATTCTTCAGCCTTTTGAAGGTGTCTAACGATTTTAAACTTCTTCCTGTATGAAGTATCCAGTTGCTCTTCATCACTTTCTGAGCTTTCTTCATATGGCACAAGTACAGGAGTCTTCCCTTTTCCATGTACAGCTGGAGGACTAGGAGGTTTTGCTACTGAGGGAGGTGGTTCGGTTACAGATTCAGAGTAGTGAACCTCCTCGTCTGATTGTGTATCTTCAGAGCTTTCGTCCAGTAGCTTTCTTGGTGGTTCAGGTGTAGGAATAGGAACAACTTCCTTAGAGGGAACTTTCTTCTTTGGAGCAGGTTTCCTCTTTGGGACATTCCTTTGACTCTCTGTGCTTACTGCACTTCCAGCACTTCCTCTTCTGGTTCTCCGAGTAGGTATTCCAGAAGGTTTTTCATCGAGATGACCAACTTTGCCTTCTCTTACTGCTACCCGATACCTTTTGTACGTTTCAAGCTTCTTGATTTCGTTAGTTAGAAGGTGATCAGGTAACACAGCACCCTGTTTCTTTGTTGACGATTCCTTGATTCTGACTGATAGGGTAGGCTCAGTCGACATGTCGTGATTGTCTGGGTCATTGAGCCTCTGTGGAATATCGGGATTAAGTCCAAGTGCTCTCTGGATCAACAATTTTGTGTTATGACATAGGGAATCTTTGAGCCAAGTTTCTTGTGAAATGACATCATATCTTCCCATAACAGTGCTTCGATTTCGATGTCCTTTTTGTTGATTAATGACCAGAAGATTTGTAGTTCCATGAGCTTGGGATGCTCATAGCCACTATCACGACCAGAGACCGATTTGGTGATGATGATGTAGAGGGTTCTCCACGGTTGAGGAATGTTCTTAAGCTCCACATGAGAATGCTTAGAGATAACTCCTGAAGCTTCATCATAGCCAATATCAAGCAAGAATTGTAGAACTGTCTCCTCAGTAGGTGTGGCAAAGAAGTCGGTAGGCTCGATGTCAGGAATGAGAAGAACAGCCCGTAAGTCCGCATGAGTGATGGTGACTTGTTTGTGATTGAGCGTCACTGTCACTGCACTTTGACCTTTGATCCTCTGCATGGAGTTCCAGAACTGTTGCATGTATATCTCCGGTACTGTAGCAGAGTGTGAGAGCATGTTCTGGTAGGGATGATTCTTTAGAACATCCACAGCAATCAAGCAGGAAGATTCTGAGCATGTGAGGGTTTCAAAGTCAACCCTAAGGTTGTTCTTTCCAATCTTTCTAGGATAGCCATCAGGGAAGATGTCAGCAATAGTGAGAATTTCAGGTGCATCCACATTCATTTGAGCAGCCATGTCGTGATCTGAAATAACATTAGCCAAAAGAACCAACATATCGAAAGACATAATGTTAGTCAACAGAAGGTTTTTATTGTCTAATTATTGAATATACAGTGTCAAAGATTGTTACGAGTCCAAAGTCACTTGTTTGTTCAATAGTCCAATGTCGCCGTGATAAGTTTCGTGAGTTAGTTAACTTTAAGTTTTAAAGTTTATGTTATCACTTATTTAACACAACATATTAAACGATTAAGTTTATTGGTGACATTATTGGTTTCGTGACGTTATGATTCATTTATTTACAAGTTTGCACGCGTAACAATTCATAATGAAGGTCAATCAAGGCATAGGCGTAGATTTGGCGAAGTTACGCGTAAACAAGAGTGATATACGCGTAGACGAAAGCTTAAGCGTAGGATCCTAACTTACGCGTAAGAAATGTTACGCGTAGGAAAAAGGGGATCTTATGCGTAGAGCTTACGCTTAGGCGTATAAAGACCTTACGCGTAAGGCTTACTCGTAAGAGTAGACCTTATGCGTAGAGGTCACTGTTTACGCATATCCTTCACAGGATACGCGTAGTCCCATTGTAGAACCTTACGCGTAAAAGTTACGCGTAGGATTTCTCTTACGCATAACTGTCTACGCGTAAGGTAATCCTTATGCGTAGAGTAACAATCAACCTTGATTCTGAATTTTTTATGCGTAGCAAGCCTGAAATAAGATCATCATACCATCAATCTTAACATATATATTCATTTTACAACAAATCATGGCATGAAAGCTTATTAAATGTTTTACGCGTAGAAAGTCATACGCGTAAGTCAAAACCCTAAAGTTTATGATTTACGCATAAGATTTCTAGCCATAGGAATTGCACCATAGTGTTTCAGGGAGTTATAAGATGCATATAGAGTATGTTTATCTAAGTTTTAACATCAAAGGTGTCAAGAATCAAGAGTACCCAAACCGTATGAACACAAAACCCTAATTTCCATTTTATGATTAATTAGTGTTTCTGGGTGTAATCTGGGCCTGGATATAATCAATTCAACTTGATAGTAACCTTATGCAACAATCTTTTTTACCAAAAACATTCTCGTTTGGAAAAACCCAAATCCACGTATAAACCCTAGTTTTCAAATACATTCAATTCGTGTTTCTGGGTGTGTTTAGATGATTAAAAAAGTATCATTGATGTTTTAAGAACGTTTTGACACAACCCTTTTAACCATAAACACCCTTTCATGATTTGGTGTTCTTGCGCTTACGCGTAAGACACAAAACTGATGATATCTCAAGATTGAACCGTTGGATTTTTGAAAAATTCAAAACCATTGCTTAAAAACTTGTTATCAACACGAAATCACTTACAAATTGATGATCTGATACACGGATTTGTCAAACGATTCTTAGGCGTAGGATCTTTTTGGTGTAAGTAATAAATGTGATGGAATAGTTAGGTGGAGAGTGTTTTTATTAAAATGACTTTAACATTTTGACAGTTTTGGTCCCTCCACCTTTTCCTTTTTCATACAAAGCCATTTAACTTCCATTATGGTTACCAAACAAAGATTTTAGGAAATAACTTTGACGACACTTCCCCTCGACTTAAGAAAATGATGAAAGGTTATAAATTTTAGTCCGAGGAGTGTCATTGAACCAGAAACTTTACCACCATTGATAAAAGAAACAACCGAGATATGATAACATGCAAGTCCACAGATGTTTTGAAACAATTAAGTGATTTATTTTCTCCCCCTCAACACTTGATCGGAAAAATACTGAATTTTGAAAGATTATAGTGTTGAAAGAAGAGATGTACTTGCCATGTTGAAAGAAAATTAGATTAGAAGAATATTTTTGTTGTTTTATCAGGTTTTATATTTTTGTATTTTGTTTTTGAAAAATTATTTACAAAAGATGTTTTGGTGTTTGACAGGTTTTTAAGACTGTTTTAGGAGGTCATCCAATTCCTCTTGAGTCAAACACCTCATACCAATCCGGTGGACCAACTCATTAAACCTAGCGGGAGGCAGGGCTTTGGTGAGAAGATCTCCCAATTGGTATTCTGTACCCACGAAGTATAATTCAACTGTACCCTGTTCCACGTGGTCCTTGATGAAATGATAGCGAAGATCGATGTGCTTAGATTTTGAGTGCTGAACTGAGTTGCACGAGATCGCAATGGCACTTCGATTGTCGCAGTACATCGGGATTCTGTCAAATACGTAACCATAGTCTTTGAGTTGTGTTCTCATCTAGATGACTTGAGCACAACATGCGGACATGACTACATATTCTGCTTTGGTTGATGACAGCGATGTACAATCCTGCTTCTTTGATTGCCAGGACACCAGTTTATCACCAAGAAATTGTAGTGCTCCTGAAGTACTTTTCCTTGAGTCTAAGCATCCTGCGTGGTCAGCGTCTGAAAAAGCGATAAGTTCAAAACCAGAATCCTTCGGATACCAGATCCCCAAGTTAATGGTTCCCTTGATGTATCGGAGGATTCTTTTAGCCTCAGAGAGGTGGGTTTCAGTTGGTCACGACTGATAACGGGAGCATAGATAAACGGCAAAGACAATATCAGGTCTGCTAGCTGTTAGATACATGAGAGACCCAATAATACTTCGGTATTTGGTAGGGTCAACAAATTTCCCATGTAAATCAGCGTCTAGCTTCTTGGTATGAGTCATTGGTGTGGCATAAGTATCACAGGTTTTCATTCCAAATTTGTTTAACAATTCAAGGGCATATTTGGACTGACTCAAGAAAATACCACGGGGTGATTGATGAACTCGTAATCCTAGAAAGAATGTAAGTTCACCCATCATGGACATTTCAAAATTTTTCTTCATTAGTTTTGCAAAAGCGATTGAAAACTTTTTATGTGTAGACCCAAAAATGATGTCATCCACGTAAAATTGAACAATTAAGATATGTGCCCCGTGATATTGTATAAAAAGAGTTGGGTCAACCGAACCTTTGGTGAAATTATTAGCAATGAGGAAAGATGATAGCTTATCGTACCATGCCCGAGGGGCTTGTTTGAGACCATAAAGAACTTTGTTCAGTTTGTAGACATGGTTCAGGAACTCAGGATCAACGAATCCTTCTAGTTGGCTGACATAAACCGTTTCTTTCAGTTGTCCGTTGAGAAACGCAGTTTTGACATCCCTCTGAAAGACCGTCATATTTATATGAGCCGCGAACGCGATAAATATCCGAACAGCCTCAAGACGAGCAACCAGAGCAAAACATTCTTCAAAGTCTATTCCCTATTCCTGACGATAACCCTTAGCAACTAGACGTGACTTGTTTCGGATTACGTTCCCTTCAGCATCCAATTTGTTTTTCCAAATCCATTTGAGACCAATGACGTAGACCCCTGTTGGTCTTTCAACCAGTCCCATACTTCAAGACGTTTGAATTGGTTGAATTCTTCTTGCATGGATTCAATCCAGTTGTCTTTTGTCATTGCGTCTTTAATGTTTTTAGGCTCAGATTGGCAGACAGTGAGTGCATAAATGCAATGTTCACTATCTGTGTGAAGACGTTGTCTCGTAACGACTGGTTGATTCGGGTTGCCAACAATATTTGCCAAAGGATGGTCTTTTGTCCATCGATGTGTAGAGGGTTGATGTTGGTATACATTGTGCAGATTCTGAGGATTCAAATGGTTTGTTGATGATTCCGCGACATCAGGTGCAGCAGTGTCATTAGCAAACGGGTTAAAGAACGCATTTGGATCAAAATCTACAGGTGGGGGTACTTCATTCAGAATATCATCAGCCGGTTCATTATTGTTGGAAGCAGTTTGTTCAACTGTTGTGGTGGAGTCAACTGGTGGTGCTTCTGCAACAGTAGTTGTTGTAGCGGGTGTATCAGGTATAAGAGTATTATCAGGTTGAGCAGCGGAAACAGCGGATACACCTGGAGCACGTTCATCAATATCGTCACTGAACAGCGGAGCAAATAACCTTTCCATTTGTTGACGAGTGAGCTGGGGGCTTTGTTCAGCTGATGATGGGGGTTGAGGGAAGTTTAAATGGTTGTGTCCGGGTTCTAAGCTGTTATACTCAGAAGCCATTTCCTTAAGTTCATCAAAATGAGCATGAATCGTTTCCATCACCTGTTTTGTACGACGATTCCAGATCCGGTAACCTTTAGAATTCTCACAATATCCAATAAAGACTCCAATGTCAGCTTTGGCTTTGAGCTTTCCAAAATCATCACGATCATTATTCGGATAGCAAAGGGATCCAAATACATGAAAGTGTTTGAGATTCGGTTTATGGTTGTGGACAAGCTCGAAAGGTGTTTTGTTGTGGCGTTTTGTGATCATAGAACGGTTTTGAGTATAGCATGCAGTAGATACAGCTTCTGCCCATAAGTAATCTGGAAGTTTAGCATTGATTAACATTGTTCTTGCAGCTTCCACTAACGTTCGGTTTCGTCTTTCAACAACTCCGTTTTGTTCTGGTGTACATGCAATAGATGTTTGATGCTGAATTCCCACTTTCTCATAGAATTCACGAAGGGTTTGGTTAACAAATTCAGTTTCTTTGTCTGTTCTGATTAGCCTGACGGTGTTGCGGAGCTGAACCTGTATTTTCATGAGAAAGGTGATGATCATTTGTGGAGCTTGGTCTTTGCTTCGAAGAAAGTAGACCCAAGTCCATCGTGAGTAGTCATCAACAATTACTAAGATGTAGCATTTGCCATTGATCGTTTGCACGCGCATCGGGCCACACAAATCCATGTGAAGAAGATGAAGCACATGCTGAGAACTGTGTTCCACCTTTAAAGGAAAATGAGCACGAGTGCTTTTCCCTTGTTCACAGGCTGAGCAAAGGTGATCTTTTGAATACCGGAATCATGGGAGTCCTTCAACTAGTTTGTGTCGAGCAAGGTTGGTGATGGTTTGAAAGTTTAGATGTGAGAGACGATGGTGCCATAGCCAGGATTTTGTTGATGTTGCCTTTGAAAGTAAGCAGATGGGAGATGAAGCAACCATGTCTTTCATAGAGATAGTGTAGAGACTAGAATTACGCGAGCCAGACATAAGGTCATTTCCTTGTAGATCACGAATGAAACAAGTTTTCTCCCGGAAAGCAACCTCCAAATCTCCATCACAAAACTGACCTACTGAAAACAGATTGTGACCGAGGCCTTCCACATAGTAAACCCTGCTGATTTCGATGTTCCCATTGATATAGTCTCCGTAGCCCATGATAGCTGGGAAGTGATCATTCCCGAATCTGACAGTGCCAATGAACTTTGCGATAAAGTTTGATAACAGTTTAAGGTTGCCTGTCATGTGTCGGGAACATCCGCTATCAACAATACAGAGAATGATCTGTATCACCTGCATTACACACAGACGACACAGATGGAATAGAAGTAGATGTGGAACCCGAAATGTTAGAGGGTTCTGAAGCAGTTATAGTAGACATACACACATTAATAACTTTAGGCATCCATTTAAATCCTAGTGTGTTATATATCCATTTCTGCCATCTATAACTACTATTTGCTTTAGTCATTGTGAATGCACTAGGTGGTACTACATTCTTAGGAGGTGAAACTGGAGCTACAGGGACAGCAATGCTTGCCTTAGAATCTAAAGAAGGCGGTCTACCAAGCACAGACTTAGAATGATTAGTGGGCCTAGAGGTATGC
This sequence comes from Chrysanthemum seticuspe, assembly GCA_019973895.1. Classification (NCBI taxonomy): domain Eukaryota; kingdom Viridiplantae; phylum Streptophyta; class Magnoliopsida; order Asterales; family Asteraceae; genus Chrysanthemum; species Chrysanthemum seticuspe. The sequence continues at coordinate 217,924,095 of BPTQ01000002.1, read as the reverse complement.
CGATTCTTAGGATTCCGTAAACGAGAGATTATAGCTTTAGCAACACATTTGTCATGATAATCAGAATTCATACTTTTACGACAAATAACACAAGGTGCATCAGACTGAATATCAAAAGTACTTAAAGGTTTAGCATTCGTTACAGCACTATTTCTATTACATTTGCCAGACGCAATATCTATAGTGGAAGCAACGTGAGTCTTATTCGTAGTCCTAGGGTGTTCTTCTACTTTAGCATTCCTTATTGATCTTTTCTTAGGTCGCAACTTCCTATTCGTCGATTGAGTGCTCCTAGGCTGTGAAGTGCAGACGTTTGGAAAAGACGCAACTATTCCTGTTTCAGTAGAAGGAAGCACGTTAGCAACTTGTGATTTGGCAGTAGGGATTCTAGGTGCACGATTACTATGTGTTACTGGTGCTAATCTCTTAATGATGGTTGGCGGAAGTTGTTCATACTTTCCTAACATTTCTCTTAACTTAGAGATAGTGTGAATCAAATCTTGATTTTCAGAACGAATATTACCAGCAAAATTCATGACTTCTCTAGTGTGAGCAAGATAGTGATCAAGTTCGTTTGATGCTTCACGACGAGTCTTATTGAGTAAATCAAATATGACACCATATTCCTGTTTAACTTTTACAAGTTCTTGTTCATATTTTGAGATTTGACTTTTCAAAGACACGTTTTGATCATCCAGTTGCTCAATTTTAGGATCAGAAGATTTTGCACGCAACTGAGCGATTTTGTTTTGAAAACCAAGTTGTTTATTGTGAATATCTTTTTCACACCAATTAAGATGACGATTTGCATTGTAAAGTTCGTTAAGTAATCGTTCATTTTCAGCTTTTAAAGACTCGATCTGAAGCACATTAACATTATTCTCAACAGGTATCACAGAGTCAACATTATCAGCAGAGATATAATCAGATGCATGTGGCAAAGAATAGAATAACACAACATTATGGATATCAGCACATATAACATCTTCCAAGAGTCGATCAACATCTTTTCTCAACATTTTCTTTTTACGTTTAGTATTAGAAATAGATGTTTCAGTTTTCTCGAAAACGACCTTCATGACTCCAAGTTCCTTATGAAAGTCCCGTTCCCAAGACAATGCACAACTTTTCAAATTTTTAACATTTGGTAAAAGATTTTTCTGAAAAATGTCTCTTTGTTCTCGCGCCAGAGGCGATTGAAAGTGTTGAACTTTGATTTCAGAATGATATTCTATCTCATGTTCTAAAGTTTTGAGGTCAGCCATGAAAATATCAAAATATCTAAGAATTTTGCGATTTTCAGGTTATGAGTTTACTTCACCGATGGAAGGTAAAGGACCATAAATTTGTGCATAATCTGGTTGGGGATTAACATTAGAAGACTCAGGTGTTTTGATGATAACCCTTGGTGTGTTAGAAGAATCCGTTGGTGTGATAAAAGTGATCGGTTTTGAATAATTAAAAGGTTTGTTGTAAACAACAGTTTTTAATTTTGACCGACTCTCGTCTTCTGCATCTAATTCCTCTTGACGATGATATTCAACAACACTCATAACAGAATTATCAATTTTATTGATACGCTTACGCATCGCGTTCGGGGTCAAAGGAACTTCCTTTTCGTCGAGCAAGTTTTTCAACACCCTAGGCAGTGAACCTAATCGTTGTAGTGTAGTATTAGGGTAAGCCACGGGTATTGATATCATTCTCTAGGGGAATAGTGTCGTTAGGCTGAAGTGTATGTCGATTTAAGTCTAAAGGTGAGGGATGATTATTTTTGTATTTTTATATTTTATGAATCTCGGTTTTGGAGGGGAGGGTGAAATTAGTTGCTAGTCAACTATCCCAAAAGTTACTAACTAAATTATGGGTCTACCAGTAACGTGAAGCGTATCTACTTATAATGTATTACTCCTTGCTAGCTATCTAATTCTACCTACTGAATTGTCACGTCCTATTGATGGTTGAATTGTCACGTCCTTATTCTTAACGCGTTGTGTTTTCTAAGGTCGTAAGGTGTGCTGTTGGAATCACTCCTAAACAGTATTTCAAGTATTTATATCTCATATGTAATAGGTAGCTTTATTATGGCCTTTATGTTTGTTTAAGGTCAAGCTTATGTAGAAGGCCCATAAGCTTAGGCCCAAGCCCACATAAGAAAGGATGGGAACTAGGAGTGTTGCCCTAGGTTCCCTCCTATAAATAATCTTGTAAACCCTCATTTGAGGGTTGGTTGTTCAAGTTTTCTCTTCACACATTCACCTACGCCTAACCGTGCATCTCTTATTGTGTATGTGTGCTTGTTTACTTGTTCAATCGCCTTATCTCTTTCTCTATAACTTGTGTTTGTAAAACTAGTGAACTAACAGTGGTATCAATCGCCAAATAGTTGGGTGTACTCGTTTGTTTTTGAAGTTTTAGTTTTGGGTCTTACGCGTAAAGATAACGCAATCTTTGGTTATCTTAAAAACTCATTTTTTACACTTTTTAATCCAAGATTCTTGTACTTTCAATGTTTTGAGGTGTTAAAATACTTGTTTTTAGCAAAAAGTTTCAAACTTTACGCGTGGATTTACGTTTTTAAGCTTGTTTTTGTTCGTGGGTGTCGTTCTACGCGTAACCCGTCTAGCAGTTTTGGTACATCAAATTTCACATTTTTGTGTTCTTTTGGTACTATTGAAGCTATTCCATAACAAAAAACTGGTTTAGAAACACATTTGGGCAGAATCAAAGTTACGAGTAATCCTACGCGTATCAAAACCCTAATATTACGCGTAAGATTTTCCTTGGTTTGATCTTCAATTTTCTGGTTTATTCCGTGTTTTCTTACTTGGATAAGTCTGAAAATACGTCGACTTTGGATATCTTTTGCACTGTGAAGTGTAAAAGATCATTTGGGCAAAAACCCTAAAATTACGCATAAGCATAAGCTTACGCGTAGAATTCCTACGCATAAGATTCACTTTACGCGTAAACTACGGTCTACGCATAAGGTAATCCTACGCCTACGTTTCTACGCCTAACTTTTGTCTACGCT
>BPTQ01000002.1:217909812-217920316 GCA_019973895.1 Chrysanthemum seticuspe | reverse complement strand
CTCTATAATCAAGTCTATACTACTACCAAACAAGCCCATGGACTCTGTTCGGTAGTCACAGTATGTGACCCGGACATAGTGAGTACACGTCGAGTACGTATAATCGGTAGTTGTATTGTCGACGTAATCGGACGTTCAGGAGGTATAGTAGTAGACTCAGACGTAGACGGTATTAGTCCTATCATCATCGATTTTCAGATATCATCAATGATTTGGATAAACACAACATCATCATGCCAAGAATTGCAGTGAATACTAAGTTCCTGAGTAGTCTTGGTCCAGAATGGGAGAAGTATGTCATTTTTCTCCGTCAAGCGAAGAATATGCATCATTCTACTTATGGATTGTTGTACGATTACTTGAAGCCTCATGAAAAGTAAGTTGATCGAGAAAGGATTCTCCGTGCTCAAATTGCTAAACAGTCACAACCGGACAATCAACAACTTGCCTTGTATGCTCAACAGAATTATCCCTCTCAACCAGCAACTCAACCAACTGCTTCAAACACACCTTCACAATCACAACCTCAACAAAATCAATTGGTTCCATACAGCAACAATGCTCAAGCATATGTCAGTGAAGCGACTGAGGAAACAGATCCGTTCGAAGCATTGCAACAAGGATTTGTGATGATTGCTAATGCTTTTGGCCGTTACACCGACAAATCCAACAATCGTATTCGTTCCTCATCTAACACACGGACTCAAGCTGTTGTGAACAATGGACGTGTTGAAGTTCAGAATCGTGATTATGGTCGTCAGATGGGCGGTGGTCAAGGGTTTAATGCTGTGGGTAGGAATAACAACAGAGCTCAAGTGGTGGAACAGGGAAATGCTCAGAATCGGTTAAATGGTCTTAGATGCTACAACTGCAATGAGAAGGGACACCTAGCTAATGCATGCCCAAATCCAAGGACTAGGGGTAGTGCTTATTTCAAAGAGGCCTTACTTTTGGCTCTTAAGGATGAGGCTGGTGGATCTCTCACAGACAAAGAACAGAGCTTTATGGCAGATGCAGACTCAGATGATGATATGGAGGACTTGCAGGCTAATGCAGCTGTTATGTTGATGGCTAATATGCATGAGCTGCACATGAGTGATACAGGCCCAGTGTATGACACTGATGGCTTGTCTCAGGTACCCGAACAAACCATCATCATATCTGAACTAATATCTCCGCCAATATCTGAATCCGGCACGGATCAGACTGTTCAAAATGAGTCTTCTACATCTCTTTCTGATGATTTTCAAGTTAACCCTGTAGTTACATTTGACGATCAAGATGACCTTCTGGTTTCCTTTGATAATCAAATTGACTCCGTGGTCATACTTGAGGATCTAAAGAATGATCATGTTGAGACTCACGTTGAACAAGATGATCTGTTGCCTCATCCAGATTTTGCTCGGTTAATTCATGACCATAAAATCAAAATGGAGGAATGTTATGCATTAAATCAGTCCTTAAAAAGTAAAAATGCACTGTTAACCAAGGATTTTGAATTTTACAAATGCAACTCAACTTTTTCAAAACTCAAGAAAACCGTGAAAAAGGTTTTGAAGCCGCTTTTGCAAAATCTCATCAAAACGAAAAATATTTAGAGAGACAGATGCGTGATCTAGCCGCCTCGAAGAATGCTTTGTTGTCCGAATTAGAACAACTGAAACATGAACATAAAAAGCAAATTAACGCTCTCACCTTGGAAAATCAAAAAGCTAAGGCTGAGTTGTTAAATTGTCAAAAACAGTTCTCCGCATACAAAAAGCATTCAACGAATCGGGTAGATGACCTTCTTGCAGAAATTCTCGGTTTGCAAAACAAACTTAAAGAGTTTAAAACTGTTGTTTACAAACATGGTGAATCAGTAACAGCTATTGAAAAGTTTACCTTAAAACCCAATCCAAATGGATATGGAAAAAATCTAGCTGATTACAAACCAAAGCTTTCACTAAAAACATTCAAACCAACTCCTGAAGTTTCCAGTGCAGAATACAAAATTGATAATACTGTCATGAGTGTTGTTGAATATCATCGTCAAGAGGAATTAGATGCAGAAGACGAGAGTCGATCTAAATTAAAAACCGTTGTTTACAACAAACCTTTTAATTATAAAAACGCGGTCACTTTCGTCACACCAACGGATTCTTCAAACACACCCAGGGTTATCATCAAAACACCTGAGTCTTCTATTGTTAATCCCAAAACAGACTTTGCACAAACTTATGGTCCTTTACCTTCCATTAGTGAAGTAAACTCACAACCTGAAAATTGAAAAATTCTTCGATATTTTGACATTTTCATGGCTGACCTCAAAATTTTACAACATGAGATAGAATATCGATCTGAAATCAAAGTTGAACATTTTCAATCGCCTCTGGCGCGAGAACAAAGAGACATTTTTCAGAAAAATCTTTTACCTAAGGAACTTGGGGTAATGAAAAACGTTTTCGAGAAAACAGAAACATCTATTACTAACACAAAACGCAAAAAGAAACTATTGAGAAAAGATGTTGATCGACTCTTGGAAGATGTTATCTGTGCGGATATCCATAATGTTGTGTTATTCTATTCGTTGCCATATGCATCTGATCATATCTTTGCTGATATTGTTGAAACTGTTGTTACTGTTGAGAACACCGATAATGTGCTTCAGATCGAGTCTTTAAAAGCTGAAAATAAACGATTACACACGGAAATTTACAATGCAAAACGTCGTCTTCATTGGTGTGAAAAAGATATTCACAACCATCAACTCAGTTTTCAAAAGAAAATCGCTCAATTGAGTGCAAAATCTTCTGATCCTAAAATTGAGCAACTGGATGATCAAAACGTGTCTTTGAAAAGTCAAATCTCAAAATATGAACAAGAACTTTTAAAAGTTAAACAGGAATATAGTGTCATATTTGATTTACTCAAAAAGACTCGAATTGAAGCATCAAACGAACTTGATCACTATCTTGCTCACACTAGAGAAGTCATGAATTTTGCTGGTAATATTCGTTCTGAAAATCAAGATCTGATTCACACCATCTCTAAGTTACGGGAAATGTTAGGAAAGTATGAACTACTTCCGCCTACTGTGATTAAGAGATTAGCACCAGTCACACTTAGTAATCGTGAACCAAGAATTCCCACTGCCAAATCACAAGTTGCTAATGTGTTTCCCTCTACTGAAACAGGAATAGTTGCATCTTTTCCAAACGTCCGCACTTCACAGCCTAGGAGCACTCAATCGAAGAATAGGAAGTTGCGACCTAAGAAAAGATCAATAAGGAATGCTAAAGTAGAAGAACACCCTAGGACTCTGAATAAAAATCATGTTACCTCCACTATAGATGTTACGTCTGGCAAATGTAATAGAAATAGTGATGTAACGAATGCTAAACCGTTAAGTACTTTTGATATTCTGTCTGATGCACCTTGTGTTATTTGTCGAAAGAGTATGAATTCTGATTGTCATGACAAATGTGTTGCTAAAACTATAATCTCTAGATTACGGAATCCTAAGAATCGGAATACCTCTAGGCCCACTAATCATTCTATGTCTGTGCTTGGTAAACCACCTTCTTTAGATTCTAAGGCAACCATTGCTATCACAGTAGCTACCGCTTCACCTCCTAAGAATGTAGTACCACCTAGTGCTTTCACTAAGACTAAAGCAAAGAGTAGTTACAGATGGCAGAAATGGATATATAACACACTAGGATTTAAGTGGATGCCTAAAATTCTCAATGTGTGTATGTCTAATATACCTGCTTCGGAACCCTCTAACATTTCGGGTTCCACATCTACTTCTATTCCATCTGTGTCGTCTGTGTGTAATGCAGGTGATACAGATCATTCTCTGGATTGTTGATAGCGGATGTTCCCGACACATGACAGGCAACCTTAAACTGTTATCAAACTTTATTGCAAAGTTCATTGGCACTGTCAGATTCGGAAACGATCACTTCGCAGCCATCATGGGCTACGGAGATTATGTTAATGGGAACATCGAAATCAGCAGGGTTTACTATGTGGAAGGCCTCGGTCACAATCTGTTTTTAGTAAGTCAATTTTGTGATGGAGATTTGGAGGTTGCTTTCAAGGAGAAAACTTGTTTCATTCGTGATCTACAAGGAAATGACCTTATGTCTGGCTCGCGTAATTCTAGTCTCTACACTATCTCCATGCAAGACATGGTTGCTTCCTCTCCCATTTGCTTACTTTCAAAGGCAACATCTACAAAATCCTGGCTATGGCACCGTCGTCTCTCACATCTAAACTTTCAAACCATCACCAACCTTGCTCGACACAAACTAGTTGAAGGACTCCCACGATTCCGGTATTCAAAAGATCACCTTTGCTCAGCCTGTGAACAAGGGAAAAGCACTCGTGCTCATTTTCCTTCAAAGGTGGAACACAGCTCTCAGCATGTGCTTCATCTTCTTCACATGGATTTGTGTGGCCCGATGCGTGTGCAAACGATCAACGGCAAATGCTACATCTTAGTAATTGTTGATGACTACTCACGATGGACTTGGGTCTACTTTATTCGTAGCAAAGACCAAGCTCCACAAATGATCATCACCTTTCTCACAAAAATACAGGTTCAGCTCCGCAACACCGTCCGGATAATCAGAACAGACAAAGGAACTGAATTTTTTAACAAAACCCTTCGTGAATTTTATGAGAAAGTGGGAATTCAGCATCAAACATCTATTGCACGGACACCTGAACAAAACGGAGTTGTTGAAAGACGAAACCGAACGTTAGTGGAAGCTGCAAGAACAATGTTAATCAATGCTAAACTTCCAGATTACTTATGGGCAGAAGCTGTATCTACTGCATGCTATACTCAAAACCGTTCTATGATCACAAAACGCCACAACAAAACACCTTTCGAGCTTGTCCACAACCATAAACCGAACCTCAAACACTTTCATGTATTTGGATCCCTTTGCTATCCGAATAATGATCGTGATGATTTTGGAAAGCTCAAAGCCAAAGCTGATATTGGAGTCTTTATTGGATACTGTGACAATTCTAAAGGTTTCCGAATCTGGAATCGTCGCACAAAGGAGGTAATGGAAACGATTCATGCTCATTTCGATGAACTCACAGAAATGGCTTCTGAGTATAACAACTTAGAACCCGGTCACAACCGTTTAAACTTCCCTCAACCCCCATCATCAGCTGAAGAAAGCTCTCAGCTAACTCGTCAACAAATGGAAAGGTTATTTGCTCCTCTGTTCTGTGACGATATTGATGAACGTGCTCCTGGTGTATCCGCTGTTTCCGCTGCACAACCTGAAAATATTCCTATACCTGATACACCTGCTACAACAACTACTGTTGAAGATGCACCTACACCAATTGACTCCAACACAACAGTTGAACATACCGCCTCCAACAATGATGAACCAGCTGATGATATTCTGAATGAAGTACCCCCACCTGCAGATTTTGATCCAAATGCGTTCTTCAACCCGTTTGCCAATGAGACTGCTGCACCAGATGTCGCAGAATCTTCAACAAACCATTTGAACCCTCAGAATCTGCACAATGTATACCAACATCAACCCTCTACACATAGATGGACAAAAGACCATCCTCTGGCTAACATTATTGGCAACCCGAATCAACCAGTCGTTACGAGACAACGTCTTTACTCAGACGGTGAACATTGCATTTATGCACTCACTGTCTGCCAATCTGAACCTAAAAACATTAAAGACGCAATGACTAAAGACAACTGGATTGAATCCATGCAGGAAGAACTCAACCAATTCAAACGTCTTGAAGTATGGGAACTGGTTGAAAGACCAACAGGGGTCTACGTCATTGGTCTAAAATGGATTTGGAAAAACAAATTGGATGCTGAAGGGAACGTCATCCGAAACAAGTCACGTCTAGTTGCTAAGGGTTATCGCCAGGAAGAGGGAATAGACTTTGAAGAATCTTTTGCTCCGGTTGCTCGTCTTGAGGCTGTTCGGATATTTCTCGCGTTCGCGGCTCATATGAACATGACGGTCTATCAGATGGATGTCAAAACGGCGTTTCTCAATGGGCAACTTAAAGAAACGGTCTATGTCAGCCAACCAGATGGATTCGTTGATCCTGATTTCCCGAACCATGTCTACAAACTGAACAAAGCTCTTTATGGTCTCAAACAAGCCCCTCGGGCATGGTACGATAAGCTATCATCTTTCCTCATAGCCAATAATTTCACCAAAGGCTCGGTTGACCCAACTCTTTTTATACAATATCACGGGGCACACATCTTAATTGTTCAAATTTACGTGGATGACATCATTTTTGGGTCTACACATAAAAAGTTTTCAATCGCTTTTGCAAAACTAATGAAGAAAAATTTTGAAATGTCCATGATGGGTGAACTTACGTTCTTTTTAGGACTGCAAGTTCATCAATCACCCCATGGTATTTTCCTGAGTCAGTCCAAATATGCCCTTGAATTGTTAAACAAATTTGGAATGAAAACCTGTGATACTTATGCCACACCAATGACTCATACCAAGAAGCTAGATGCTGATTTACATGGGAAATTAGTTGACCCCACCAAATACCGAAGTATTATTGGGTCCCTCATGTATCTAACAGCTAGCAGACCTGATATTGTCTTTGCCGTTTATCTATGCTCCCGTTATCAGTCGCGACCAACTGAAACCCACCTCTTTGAGGCTAAAAGAATCCTCCGATACATCAAGGGAACCATTAACTTGGGGATCTGGTATCCGAAGGATTCTGGTTTTGAACTAATCGCTTTTTCAGACGCTGATCACGCAGGATGCTTAGACTCAAGGAAAAGTACTTCAGGAGCACTACAATTTCTCGGTGATAAACTGGTGTCTTGGCAATCAAAGAAGCAGGATTGTACATCGCTGTCATCCACTGAAGCAGAATATGTAGCCATTTCCGCGTGTTGTGCTCAAGTCATTTGGATGAGAACACAACTCAAAGACTATGGTTACGTAGTTGACAGAATCCCGATGTACTGCGACAATCGGAGTGCCATTGCAATCTCGTGCAACTCAGTTCAGCACTCGAAATCAAAGCACATCGATCTACGCTATCATTTCATCAAGGACCATGTGGAACAGGGTACCGTTGAATTATACTTTGTGGGTACTGAATACCAATTGGCAGATCTGCTCACCAAAGCCTTGCCTCCCGCTAGGTTTAATGAGTTGGTCCACCGAATTGGTATGAGGTGTTTGACTCAAGAGGAATTGGATAACCTCTTCAAACAGTCTTAAAAACCTGTCAAACACCAAAAACATCCTGTGTATATAAACTTTTCAAAAACAAAATACAAAAATATAAAATCCGATAAAACAACAAAAATATTCTCCTAATCTATCTTTCTTTCAACATGGCAAGTACATTTCTTCCGTCAACACTTTAATCTTTCAAAATTCAGTATTTTTCCGATCAAGTGTTGAGGGGGAGAAAATAATCTATTAAATGTTTCAAAACATCTGTGTACTTGCATGTTATCATATCTCGGTTGTTTCGTTTAACAAATGGTGGTGAACCTTCTGGTTCAATGACACTCCTCGGACTAAAATTAATAACCGTTTATTATTTTCTCAAGTCGAGGGGGAGTGTCGTCAAGATTCTTTTTTAAAAACTTTTTTTGGTAACCAAAATGGAAGTTAAAAGGCTTTGGTTGAAAAAGGAAAAGGTGGAGGGACTGAAATTGCCAAAACCACAAAGTCATTTTTGATAAAACTCTCCACCTAACTCTTATCCTTCACATTTAATATACCAAACCTAACAAGATCCTACGCCTATAATTCGTTCATCATATCCGTGTATTTGATCATCATTCTGTAAGTACATTAATGTTTCTAACGTGTTTTCAAACATTGGTTTTGAATTTTAAATGAATCCAACGGTCAAATCTATGGACATGAGTGATTTTGTGTTCTTCGCTTATGCGTAACAACACTTGATCATGTGTTTTGTGTTTGTGGCTTATATGGTAATGTCAAAATGTTTTAAAAACATCATTGATATGTTTTCTATCATCAATACAAACCCAGAAACACGATTTGATGAATATTGCGAATTAGGGTTTATGTGTCGAATTGGGCATTTTTGAATGTGATGTGTCTTGGTTAAAAATATTGTTGTTTTATGCTCTTGCGTTGTTAAATTGATGATTTCCAAAGTCTATAGCCACCCAGAAACACGAATTGGTCATCAATTCGAAACTAGGGTTTAAAGTTCATAAACTTTGGGTATTTTTGATTCTCAACAAATTAAGTGTTACAACTTGGCTTACATACTCACAACATGTCTTTGAACTACCAGAATAAGTTTAGTGCATAATCTATGGCTAGAATCCATACGCGTAGATTTAGGGTTTAGGCTACGCGTATGTATTCTACGCGTAACAGTTAAGATGAGCTAGTATGTTGTAATCTGTGATAAAATGATGTTTTGTGTTAACTTTGATGATTTGATAAACTTATTTCAGGCTTTGCTACGCTTAAAATTCAGAATCAAGGTCATTTGCTACTCTACGCATAAGGATTACCCTACGCATAGTTAAGTTATGCGTAAGAATTATTCTACGCATAACTATTACGCGTAAGGTTCTACAATGGACTACGCGTATCCTGTGAAGGATATGCGTAAACAGTGACCTCTACACATAAGGTAAACTCTTACGAGTAGCCTTACGCGTAAGGTTAATATATGCCTATGCATAAGCTCTACGCATAAGGTCTCCTTTTCCTACGCGTAACATTTCTTACGCGTAAGTTAGGATTCTACGCGTAAGTTTACGCCTAAGCATATATCATTCCTGTCTACGCATAACTTTGCCAAAACTACGCTTAACCCTGGATTGACCTTCATGATGATTTGTTACGTGTACAAACTTGTAAATAATCTAATCATAACGTCACGAATCCAATAATGTCACTAATAAACTTAATCGTCTAATATGCTGTGAACAATAAGTGATAACATAAACTTTAAAACTTAAAGTTAACTAACTCACGAAACATTTCACTACATCATTGAACTATTGAACATACAAGTGACTTAGGGCTCGCAACAATCATTAACACTGTACATTCAATAACTAGACAATAAGACCTTCTGTTGACTAACATTATGTCTTTCGATATGTTGGTTCTTTTGGCTAATGTTATTTTAGATCATAACATGGCTGAACAAATGAATGTGGATGCACCTGAAGTTCTCTCCATTGCTGATATCTATCCTCATGGCTATCCAATGAAGATAGGAAAGAATAATCTCCGTGTTGACTTTGACACCCTCACTTGCTCTGAATCTTCGTGTTTAATTGCTATTGACATTCTGAGGACTCATCCTTATCAGAACATGCTTACTCACTCTGCAACTGTTCCTGAGATCTACATCCAACAGTTCTGGAACACTATGGAAAGGGTCAAAGGACAAACTGCTGTGACGGTAACTCTGAATAACAAACAAGTCACCATTACACCTGCAGACTTAAGGGCTGTTCTCCTAATTCCTGAAGTCGATCCAACCAAACTATATGCCTCACCTGCTGAAGAGCTCACTCTCCAATTCTTAATCGATATCGGTTATGACGAGGCTACAGGAGTAATCAACAAGCATTCTCACGTAGAGCTTAAGAGTATTCCTCAACCATGGAGAACTCTCTACATGATCATCACCAAGTCTGTTTATGGTCGTGACAGCGGCTATGAGCACCCTAAGCTCATGGAACTGCAAATATTCTGGGCATTGGTCAACAAGAAACACATCGCTATCGAAGCTCTGATTTGGGATGACATGATGTCATTTCTCAACAAACTTGGCTCAAAGATCCCCTACATCAGATATACTAAATTGTTGATCCAGAGAGCACTTGGACTTCATCCTGACATTCCCAAGAGGCTCAATGACCCCGAAAATCACGACATGTTGACGGAACCTATTCTATCTGTCAGAATCAAGGAAACGTCTACGAAGAAACAAGGTGCTGTGCTGCCAGATTTCCTTCTAACTGAAGATGTCAGAAAGCTCGAATCGTACAAAAGGTATCTGGAAGCAGTCAGACAAGGCAAAGTTGGTCATCTCGACGAAAAATCTTCTGGAACACCTGTAAGGAGAACCAGAAAAGGAAGTGCTGGAAGTGTCACAAGTTCAGATAGTCAGAGGAATGTTCCAAAGAAGAAACCTATTCCAAAGAGGAAACCTACCACTAAGAAGAAAGTTCCTTCTCAGGAAGCCACTCCGATCCGTTCACCTGAACCGCAAAGACAGCTCAAGGACGAAGACTCTGATGCTACTGACACAGATGAAGAGATCACATACTCTGAAACTGCAAAGGATGATAATCCCTCAGTAGCAAAACCTCCAAGTCCCCCAGCTGTCCAAGGAAAAGGGAAAACTCCAGCAATTGTACCCTATGATGAGAGCTCTGATGAAGAAGAAGAAGAGCAACTGGATAAATCATACAGGAAGAAGTTCAAAATCGTCCGACATCGTCAAAAGGCTGAAG
>BPTQ01000002.1:217880733-217906354 GCA_019973895.1 Chrysanthemum seticuspe | reverse complement strand
CCATTTTTTAGGGGGAGAAAATTTGTGTGATAAGAAATATGTTGTACAAAATGCAAATGAATCTGTGTACCTCAGACTTAACCAACGAATTGACGGTACTAAACTGTTTGTAACTCGAAAAGACTTGTCCTGGACGGGTAATAATTTCAAGCTAGTTCGCTAGTAATGTAAACGTGTCTCGCAAAGGACTTGTCCAAGTAGAAACTACCATTCGAGATACTCTTGGTAGACATGAACTCTGACGGGTATGACAACCTTTCGAGGTTTGTCTACACCTTCAAGGTAGTTATTAGAGCTAGTTGTCACCTAAAAACTGACAATGTAACTCTTTAACTATTCAACGTAATCGTGTCTCGCGGGAGATTGTCTATCTTTAGTAGATCAATTCAAAAAGTGCGCACTCTTTCCTGACTGTGCATTTAAACCATTAAAATTCTTTAGCACATGTGGAGGGGGAGTATTTATGCAAAAACTTATCTCTCACAGTGGTTCAAACATGTTTTTCATTTACAAACCCTTTGAGAGATATTTTTCACATACAGTGGTTTAAATGGCAAACATAGGTTAGTCATGGAGTTATAAGGTGACTAAGGTTAGGAATAACTGTCCTATGATCCGCCAGAGCCGGAGGGATCTACCCAAGGACACTACCATTAGTTAGTGTTAGAAGTCCTTAGGAATGATTATAAAAAGGAGAAAATGAGAATCGGAGAAAGAAGGAGTTGAAGAATAAAAAAGAAATGAAAAATAAAGGGTGAAAAGAAATAGCCCTCCAGATTATTCAACTTAGGGCAGACACCGGGTTCAATTCATATGCTACTGGTTGTCACTTAGTGACACCGGTATTGAAGATCAAAAGTCGTCATGGACCCAGTGACGCATGCACTAAACCTTCTTAGCCACTCAAGTTTCTCTCAACAGAAGCTTGTTTCATTCTCACAGGGAACCCTACATAAACTATTGGCTTTCTCTTAGAGATCGCTGGTATTGAAAAAGGAGACCCTCTCCCTAGTCCTCCGCTCAGGAAAAGTAAAACCAAAACGCACTATTGAGTCTAGAGCCACGAGATTCATCAAAAGATCTCTTAGGAACACTTGACATTTAATCACTTGATGATCAACAAATAAGATCATCAGTGGTTCATATCGAGTCCTTCACAGATCTTAGCAATCTGTCAAGAACATTTATGAGAGGTTCACATTTGTGATCCTCAGTGATTGAATGGAAACTCCTGCCAGGGTCAACATCAAACAGCCCTGACAGCAGGTCACTTCGGTAACTCCCGTGGATTACGCGGAATGTGTCTCAAACGGTCTACAGTCGTGAGGTGATGCTTCGGTGTACCTCAGCGACTCATCTGAACTGTAGATGTACTTCGGTACATCGCGTTATCTCACTTGTGGGACTCCAGTTCAGGAACGGCCTTTGTAAGAATTAGAGTTGTGTTTTCACACTATGCTGTTAACACTCTCGAAGTTCAAACTTGTAAGTGCCGGAAACCGCTTATTACTAACCGTTTGCAATGTTTTCTTCTTATGGAAGCTCCGGAGCGGGATGATCGTGCTGATTCTTCTCATGCTCACGCCAACATCATCACTAATGGAAGTTCTATTCGAATGCAACACAACAGTCAGAATGATTCTTCGTCAATCAAAGAATCTACAAAGTCAAAGACTTAGAGAACTTCATCAGTATTGAATTCCAACGTCATAGAGCGTGTGAGCATGTTGAAGAATGACATGGAGACACTGGAGCAGCGAAGCAGACCTGAGGCAGATAACAACATACTATCACTTTCACCACAAAGAACAATGATCAAAGAACAAAGTTAAAGATGACGTCGAAGCTTAACCGTTCAAAAATAATTATCTCTCTACACTGGGGAGATTGTTCGAATCAAGGCAATTCCTCTCACAAGAAAGAAGAATGTCAGAAGACGTCACAGCTACTATTACATCAACGCCTTCACCGTTTACATTCATATATACTTGAGGGGAGATTGTTGGAATCACTCCTAAACAGTATTTCAAGTATTTATATCTCATATGTAATAGGTAGCTTTGTTATGGCCTTTATGTTTGTTTAAGGTCAAGCTTATGTAGAAGGCCCATAAGCTTAGGCCCAAGCCCACATAAGAAAGGATGGGAACTAGGAGTGTTGCCCTAGGTTCCCTCCTATAAATAATCTTGTAAACCCTCATTTGAGGGTTGGTTGTTCAAGTTTTCTCTTCACACATTCACCTACGCCTAACCGTGCCTCTCTTATTGTGTATGTGTGCTTGTTTACTTGTTCAATCGCCTTATCTCTTTCTCTATAACTTGTGTTTGTAAAACTAGTGACCTAACATGTGCATTCCCTAACTCTTTAAAGTCACCTTTAAGTGTAGTAAACAAAATCCACTAAGTCATTCATAAACTAACTTTAAGGTTATCTTTGATTTAGTAAACGAAATCCACCAAGTCATTCATAAACTATCAAATATTTATCAAGTATTAAACACAATGATAGCCTAGTCGCACTCCTAAGCTAATTACAATTAAGGTAAGAGACAACCAATCAAACAAGAGACAGTAGGGTGCAAGAATTATAAACTAAACCAATTAGACTCATTGAAATTGTCACACCCCTAATGATGAAGATAGACACAAGCATCACTAAGAAATCAATAAGATCTAATTAATTATATACAAGTTTCATACAATCATAAGCAAACACAAGGTGAATTAGCCAAGCATAATTAATGAAAAGCAAGCAACAATTGTGATAATTGAAGACATACCATAGGATTGGATTAACAAACAAATCATTACACGATGTTTATGGAGTGTTTGAAACCCTTTAAGTTGCTGGAAAAATACCTACCTAAACCCTGGAATCGGACTTAGGGTTTAGGGCTTACAAAAAGTGCAGTTATAATGTTATATTTATAGGCAGATTTTCTGTCGGTAAAGAGTGACGGCGTCACACCTATAGAGTGAAGGCGTCACGACCATTTTTTCAGCAAATTGCAGATTTTATCGTTCCGATCGCGTGGGCTTTTGAACCACCTAAATCCGAGTTCGTATGCAAAAGTTATGGCCAAAACAATATCAACTACTTCGCGCGCATGCTGTGATAGTCTTGATCACCTTGTGACGGCGTCACCTTGTGGTTGTGACGCCGTCGGCTTTCTGACGCCGTCAAGTGTAAAAAAGAAATTTGGCTACTGAGCCGTCACAAAAGTGCTCCGACGGCGTCACTAGTTGTGCCTGATGCCGTCCCCTTGTATTTCAGCAGCTTTAAGTGTCTCGATTCTGACTTTGGCCATTTTCTTCGTATATTCGTGCCTTTTCGTCCAAATAAGTGCCATTCCAGCATTTTGCCTTCAAGAGACCTAAAAAGTGAAAAGGAACGATATTAAGCAATAACGGATACAAAAGTGATCAAATAAGGGCTTAAACGACCCCTCAAAAAGGTACCTTTTAAAACCTTATCAAATATCCCTACACTTGGTATTTGCTTGTCCTCAAGCAAATGTGCTTTTAGCCAATTAATTTATAAGTTAGGGGTCATGAAGCATTCGTTCAAAACGGTCCACAACACATATAAGCCCCGAAAAAGTCATAACAAGCACGGAAATCACATACTAGCACCTCACATGGGGTGTTTGGATACTCACATCTCTCTCGGGTGTATATGAAATATAACAAATTGGAAATGGAAGATAAATACTCATTAACCGGTTCTAATACATAGATTACCATAGGCTTGAGAATAGATCAAACCTCCATCGCTTTGGCGTAAGCACCTAGGAAAGACTATCAAAGAGGTCTTTAAAGGGTTGTAATGTTAGGCTTACGGTAGGGAAACAAAGGGTTTGGTGGGATAGACTATTTAGTAGTGGTAAGTCAAAAATCTCTATGTTAAATGCATACGAAGAATGGCGTTGCTAAGCCAAGATTCGACACTCTAGACTCTAGCTAACTGAAATAAAAAAACATAAATTTAAAGGATAGATGTAGGATGGTAGCCCGTTTTTTTTTTTTTTTTTTTTTTTTTTTTTTTTTTTTCACTCTATTTTTTTCTTTTCTCTTTTTCTCTTTTTTTTCGATTTTTTTTCCATACACTTTTACTCTACCATCCTCTATGGTAATATCAAAATGATAGGGATTTATAGGCACATCCCTACACTTGATTTTTTATTACTCTAACACTAATTTGACCCGAATTGAAAAGATCAAAACACTTGGGGTACATTATTATGCAAACAAAGGGAATTTGAATTTAACGTTCCCTTCCCGTCATTTCATAAACTTTAACTTTTCCCATGAATCCCAATCGTCCCAAAACTGTATACAAAGGATATGACTCGACTTAGCAACTCATGCAAGCAACTAGATAATTGAACTAAGGGTTTAGGGTGATAACAATAATGCACTAAAAGTGAGTGCATACATGGTAGGCTAAGGCAATTTGGGTGTATATTTGGGGGTGGGGTGTAAACAATGCTCTTCATTGATATTCTGGAAAAACCGAAACATCACGAGAACCGCGAAAAGGATAGGCTCTGAGGGGTTAACTAGGGGTATCGTGTACTAAAGATGAGTACAGCGCAAAGGGTGTGGGGGAATTACTCAACCGATGTGGAAGAAGTAATTATATTACGGGTATCAAACAAGGGTTATCCTAATGCCTCTTATCATTTAGTTATTCCTAACTACACAAGTGTAGTCTTACTAGCGATCTCGGAATGCATCACAAAACAAGTTCTAGAATCTAATATACTACCGGTTCACACTCTAAGCATTAAAGATGAATTCTTTTAATTCCTACTAATCTAAGGGCGATCCTCACATTTTGGGTGAAATTTAGGTGGTAAAGGGTTTTTTTTTGTGTGCTAGTCATGCAACTTCCTATCCGTGAGACGCTTTTGTTAAGACTAATGGCCCACTCCTATATGTCATGAAAAAATTTAAATTTGGTGCCAAAATTACCCTAACCGACATTTTCTCATGGTTTATTACATAAATACAATTGAACAAAGCAAATATTCAAGGATAAGCATAGTTTCAAAGTTCCCGTTTTATTTTCCCTCCCTACACTTAAATGAACATTGTCCCTAATGTTCCCCGAAAGTATCAAAGTTATGATAATTGGAAGGTAATTAAAAACGAAAGAAACTAGTACTCCCCTGATTAGCTCGGTAGGATCCGTGTGTGAAGTAGTGGTTAAATCCTTTCCAAGAAGAATTGTGTGCGTGAAAAGCTCCTTCCAATCTTTTGTATCTTCTTCTTGATAAATAAAACCTGCACACTTGAAGAAAACAAACAACCCAACGCATCAAACCGAACAAATAAAAATCACAACAAGATGTAATTCCAGACTTAAATAAGATATAATGCTTGTGGAATGGATGTTTGCAGATTTTCTAGAAAATTAAGACCTGGAAAATTCCAAAAAATTTATAAGTAGCACAGAAAACGAGAAAAAGTAATCAATTGTTTCTGCTCCTTCCTGACGCCGTTAGGTTGCGATCCTGACGCCGTCAGGTTATCCTGACAAAAACTGGTCTGCGATTTTCTGGAAAAAATTCTGGAAATTTTTTATCTTTAAAATCTGGAAAAATTTCCTCCAATAACATCCATTATGACTTGATACAAGCATTTGACTCGAACAAACACACATGTATATCTTTTAAATAATTGTAATTCTCATGTTTACGTTTCTTTTGAAAACCTATGTAATCCTCCCTACACTTATCCCTTATGTAAAATACCTTTATATGTAATTAAGACGAGGTTAAAGACAAAATAAAGCATTTTTACAAATTCAAACATGAGAATAAACAATCAATAAAAGATATACGACACACAAATAAAAATGAAAAACAAATACACATGGGTTGCCTCCCAAGAAGCGCTTGTTTTTGTTCGAGTCACGAGTCTGACTCTACCCTTATTTAACGGATAAAGGGGAGGTTTTCCCTACACTTAATTTTAAGTGCGGGTGATAGTAGCGATACACACCCTTAGGGTGGCGATTATCCACGTGAGGTTAAGGGGGTGTGTGAATGGCTTCCTTCATCCTAAAACTACCCGGACTAAATTGGTTGATGGGTGGGTTTCCTCTTTTGTCTCCTAGATGTATATCTAAGGATGGAAGTAAAGATTGAGGTTCCGGTTCATCAACACTAGGAAATTTCCTAGAACTAAGAGTAAGACTGAGACTACAAGTATTCAAACCTATATTCTCTAGTTGCGTTTGGTCTAAATGTTCTACCTCCATCGGGATTTCTAAAGTCTCTTCTACTACTTGTGGGTAAGTCACGTGCGGTGTGTATGCCTTAAATGATTGTGGGACTTGTGGGATACCTTGTGGGTCTAGACTTTTCACCTTATCCTCAATCACATCTACATCATCTATATGCTCATCATGTGCTATTTCTTTAGGTCGTGATGAAACCAAACTTAGTAATTGATCCAACTTATGGTTTAATGCTTGGTTGCTTACCATAATATTCTCACAGATTTGGTCAGTTCTCCTAAGGGCCTTACTAACAATAGTTTCTAAACATGGAGGTTGTTCACGAAAGTCTATCCTAGGTGAAGGCTCATACGAAGCATAGGTTTCACTAGATGAGGTGTTTTGTGGGCTTGATGGAATGGTGAAACCCTCAAAAGGTTTATGGACTTGGTTACTTTCTTCCCACCATCTTGTATAATCCGCTTTAGTAATATCATAATTTCTTATGAAAAAACCTAATCGCGGATATAGTGGATTCGCGTTCTCCATAATGGTGAACGGAAGAGTCAATGGACAAGTTTTACGAACAAAGGCACAAAGAAGGGGGATACACTACAAGGAAGCTAATAAAAAGAAAAAAAAGTCTCACTTGATAGGAATCTTGTGAGTAGACCTAAACGAGATAGAAATCAAGCCTAAGCAATAACTATTCCCCGGCAGCGGCGCCAAAAACTTGATACGCTTACGCAGCGCGTTCGGGGTCAAAGGAACTTCCTTTTCGTCGAGCAAGTTTTTCAACACCCTAGGCAGTGAACCTAATCGTTGTAGTGTAGTATTAGGGTAAGCCACGGGTATTGATATCGTTCTCTAGGGGAATAGTGTCGTTAGGCTGAAGTGTATGTCGATTTAAGTCTAAAGGTGAGGGATGATTATTTTTGTATTTTTATATTTTATGAATCTCGGTTTTGGAAGGGAGGGTGGAATTAGTTGCTAGTCAACTATCCCAAAAGATACTAACTAAATTATGGGTCTACCAGTAACGTGAAGCGTATCTACTTATAATGTATTACTCCTTGCTAGCTATCTAATTCTACCTACTGAATTGTCACGTCCTATTGATGGTTGAATTGTCGCGTCCTTATTCTTAACGCGTTGTGTTTTCTAAGGTCGTAAGGTGTGCATTCCCTAACTCTTTAAAGTCACCTTTAAGTGTAGTAAACAAAATCCACTAAGTCATTCATAAACTAACTTTAAGGTTATCTTTGATTTAGTAAACGAAATCCACCAAGTCATTCATAAACTATCAAAGATTTATCAAGTATTAAACACAACGATAGCCTAGTTGCACTCCTAAGCTAATTACAATTAAGATAAGAGACAACCAATCAAACAAGAGACAGTAGGGTGCAAGAATTATAAACTAAACCAATTAGACTCATTGAAATTGTCACACCCCTAATGATGAAGATAGACACAAGCATCACTAAGAAATCAATAAGATCTAATTAATTATATACAAGTTTCATACAATCATAAGCAAACACAAGGTGAATTAGCCAAGCATAATTAATGAAGAGCAAGCAACAATTGTGATAATTGAAGACATACCATAGGATTGGATTAACAAACAAATCATTACACGATGTTTATGGATTGTTTGAAACCCTTTAAGTTGCTGGAAAAACACCTACCTAAACCCTGGAATCGGACTTAGGGTTTAGGGCTTACAAAAAGTGAAGTTATAATGTTATATTTATAGGCAGATTTTCTGTCGGTAAAGAGTGACGGCGTCACACCTATAGAGTGAAGGCGTCACGACCATTTTTTCAGAAAATTGCAGATTTTCTCGTTCCGATCACGTGGGCTTTTGAAACACCTAAATCCGAGTTCGTATGCAAAAGTTATGGCCAAAACAATATCAACTACTTCGCGCGCATGCTGTGAGAGTCTTGATCACCTTGTGACGGCGTTACCTTGTGGTTGTGACGCCGTCGGCTTTCTGACGCCGTCAAGTGTAAACAAGAAATTTGGCTACTGAGCCGTCACAAAAGTGCTCCGACGGCGTCACTAGTTGTGCCTGACGCCGTCCCCTTGTATTTCAGTAGCTTTGAGTGTCTCGATTCTGACTTTGGCCATTTTCTTCGTATATTCGCGCCTTTTCGTCCAAATAAGTGTCATTCCAGCATTTTGCCTTCAAGAGACCTAAAAAGTGAAAAGGAACGATATTAAGCAATAACGGATACAAAAGTGATCAAATAAGGGCTTAAACGACCCCTCAAAAATGTACCTTTTAAAACCTTATCATTTATATTCTGCACTGGAAACTTTAGGATTTGGTTTGAATGTTTTTGTTGAAAGCTTTGGTTTGTAATCAGCAAGATTTGGTCCATATCCTTTTGGATCGGGTTTTAAAGTAAACTTTTCAATAGCTGTTACTGACTCACCATGTTTGTAAACAACAGTTTTAAACTCTTTAAGTTTTCGTTGCAAGCCGATAATTTCTTCAAGATGATTATCTATTCGGTTCGTGGAATGCTTTTTGTATGCAGAGAACTGTTTTTGACAAGTTAACAACTCAGCCTTAGCTTTTTGATTTTCCAAGGTGAGAGCGTTAATTTGGTTTTTATGTTCATGTTTCAGTTGTTCTATTTCAGACAATAAAGCATTCTTCGAAGCGGCTAGATCACGCATCTGTCTCTCTAAATATTTTTCGTTTTGATGAGATTTAGTAAAGGCTGCTTCAAAACCTTTTTCACGTTTTTCTTGAGTTTTGAAAAAGTTGAGTGGCTTTTGTAAACATTCAAAATCCTTGCTTAACAGTGCATTTTTACTTTTTAAGGTTTTATTTAATGCACAACATTCTTCAATTTGGGTTTGTTGGTCTTTAAGTAAGAGAGCAAGATCTGGATGAGGCAAAAGTTCGGCTTGTTCAACAGAAGTCACAACATGATCATTATTTAGATCCTCAAGTATCACCACGGAGTCCATTTGATTATCAAAGGAAACCATAAGGTCATCTTGATCGTCAAATGTAACTACAGGGTCTATTTGAAAATCGTCGGAATGAGATGTAAATGACTCGTTTTGAACATTCTGAGCCTTGCCGGATTCAGATGTTGGCGGAGATATTAGATCAGAGATAAATATTGTTTGTTCGGGTACCTGAGACAAGCCATCAGTGTCATACACTGGGCCTGTGTCACTCATGTGTAACTCATGCATATTAGCCATCAACATAACTGCTGCATTGGCCTGCAAGTCCTCCATATCATCATCTGAGTCTGCGTCTGCCATAAAACTCTGTTCTTTGTCTGTGAGAGATCCACCAGCTTCATCCATAAGAGCCAAAAGAAGAGCCTCTTTGAAATAAGCACTGCCCCTAGTCCTCGGCTTTGGGCATGCATTAGCCAGGTGTCCCTTCTCATTGCAGTTGTAGCATCGAAGACCATTCAACCCATGCTGAGCATTTCCCTATTCCACCACTGGAGCCCTGTTGTTGTTCCGACCCACAACATTAAACCCTTGACCACCGCCCATCTGACGACCATAACCACGATTCTGAACTTCAACTCGTCCATTGTTTACAACAGCCTGATTTCGTGTGTTAGATGAGGAACGAATACGATTGTTGGATTTGTTGGTATAACGGCCAAAAGCATTAGCAATCATAACAAATCCTTGTTGCAATGCTTCGAACGGATCGATGTCCTCATTAGCTTCACTGACAATTGGTTGAGCATTGTTGTTGTTGTATTGAACCAATTGATTTTGTTGAGGTTGTTGTTGTGAATGATCGTTTTGTGTGACAGAGGCAGTTGGTTGAGTTGCTTGTTGAGGAGGATAACTTTGTTGAGCATATAAGGCAAGTTGTTGATTTTCCGGATGTGTAGGTGGAGCAATTTGAGCACGGAGAATTCTTTCCCGATCAACTTCCTTTTCATGAGGCTTCAAGTAATCGTACAACAATCCATATGTAGAATGATGAATATTCTTCGCTTGACGGAGAAAAATGACATACTTCTTCCATTCAGGACCAAGACTACTCAGGAACTTAGTATTCACTGCAATTCTTGGCATGATGATGTTGTGTTTATCCAAATCATTGATGATGTCTGAAAATCGATGATGATAGGACTCTAGTGTCTCTCCAGGTTCAATCATGAAGTGTTCATAAGCCAAGTAAATTTTGGATTTCAAATCCTCCTGATTGAGTACAGATCCTTCCGTAAGAAGACGAATATGATCCCACATTTTCTGTGCAGTCTTTTGAGCATCAACACTACGAAGAATTGGGTTTGGTAATCCTAAGAGGATATATTCCATTGCAAGCTCATCTGCTTCATAGTGTAGAAGTTCTTGAGGATTCAATTCTGCAACAGTATCAATGTTCATTTGTTCATCTCTTGGTGGAATAGCATTTGGATCTCCGGGTACAATGACAGTAGGCATCTCAAATGGACGTTCCAAGATAACCTTCTTTAAGAACTTTCCATGTGGCTTATTCAGATCACAAAACCTAAAGAACCTTATCACCCATTGATCGTAGTTTCCTGGAGTGAGCATTGGAGGTCTATCAAGTGATCCAGCCTCATGAATTGATTGTTGGCTGCTTAAAGCTTCACACATCTTTGCAAACCAAGTGGGTTCCTTCATAGTGTTCCTTGATGGATGTTGATTGAAGTCATTTGTGTAGGGTTGAACTTGAAGACTTGGCGGTGTTTGAACCATTTGTGGTGGAGGAATTGCTCCAAGTTGTGGAGTATGTTGTTGATTAAATTGTTGTTGATAAATTGCTTGTTGTTGATTCCATTGTTGATGTTGTGGACTTAGTTGTTGTCGTTGAGAATAAGTGTAAGGGAAATAGTTAGAGTATGGTGGTTGTGACATGTTGAAAACTTGTGTTGGTAAAAATAGATCTTTGTAGTCGAATGAACCTTTGTTGATGAAGTGTCCTTAGGCGTAGAAATCACAAGAAACCAAGTGGAACTTATGCGTAAAAACACCAAAGTTACGCGTAACAAAGAGAGTTACGCGTAGTTTTAGCTTACGCGTAAGTATGGAAAAGACTCTAAAGTTATGCGTAGACACAAAGTTAGGCGTAGGATTACCTTATGCGTAAGACTAGGCTTAGGCGTAAGATTAATCTTATGCGTAGGATTTCTACGCGTAAGTTTTATGCTTATGCGTAAGATTAGGGTTTTATCCCAAGTGATCTTTTACACTTCACAGTGCAAAAGATATCCAAAGTCGACGTATTTTCAGGCTTATCCAAGCAAGAAAACACGGAGTAAACCACGAGAACGAAGATCAAGCCACGGATAAAGTTACGCGTAAGATTAGGGTTTTGATACGCGTAATCTTACTCGTAAAAATGATTATGCCCAAATTTTTTTCTAAACCAGATTTTTGTTATGGAATAGCGTTAAAGGTACCAAAATAACACAAAAGTGTGAGCCTTGATGAACCAAAACAGATAAACGGGTTACGCGTAGAACGATACCCACGAACAAAAACAAGCATAAAAACTTAGATCCACGCGTAAAGGTTGAAACTTTTTGCCAAAAACAAGTATTTTAACACCTTAAAACGTTGAAAGTACAAGAATCTTGGATTAAAAAGTGTAAAAAACAAGTTTTTAAGCGAACCAAAGTAGTATGTTATTCTACGCGCAGGACCAAAACCCACTTCAAGAAATAACGATTCACCCAACTAGTTAGGTGATTGATACCACTGTTAGGTCACTAGTTTTACAACACAAGCTTACTAGAAAGAGATAAAGGCGATTGAACAAGTAAACCAAACACACACACACGTTAAGCTAATACGGTTACGCGTAGAGATGTATGTGAAAGGATAAATTGAACAACCAACCTTCAAATGAAGGTTTACAAGAGTATTTATAGGAGGGAAGCTAGGGCAACACTCCTAGTTCCCATCCTTTCTCCTATGGGCTTGGGCCTAAGCTCATGGGCCTTCTACATAAGCTTAAGGCTAATAACAAACATAAAGGCCATAATTAACTACCTATTACATATGAGTAACTAACACTTGAATTAAGGTTTAGGAGTGATTCCAACAGTTGTCACATGGTTGATCTATTGGATAGATCTCACATGCCACTCACCAGGAGCTTGTTTGATATTGGCTCCAGAAGGCTTTCCATCTTCATTGTGAATATGTTTGCATATCACTCAGATGTTCTGGCAATACCACAAGGATAATGCGTAGGACTCATAAGATGTAATCTCTCCTTCCACATTGTGTCAAATAGAGAGTCTTCATTGACAGTGTCCTAATGAGATTTATTTGATGATCTCGTGGCTCTAGACTCAATTGTGCACATTTGGTTTCCTATGCCGGAGACTAGGGAGAGGGTCTCCTTCTTCAATATCAACAAACTCTAAGAGAAAGTCGATAGATAATGTCGGTTCCCCGTGAGAATGAAACAAGCCCTTTTAAGAGGAACTTGAGTAGCTTGGGAAGTTTAGTGCAGTGCATCACTGGGTCCATGATGTCTTGTCTTCAATACCAGTGTTACCTTAGTAAACACTAGTAGCATATGTATTGAACCCGGTTTCTGCCCTAAGGTTGAATAAATGGAGGGCTATTTATTTTCACCCTTTTCACATTTAATTCTTTTTCATTCTTCAACCCCTTCAGTGCTTACCGAGACTTCATAACTAGAACCTTGTTGGGTTTATTCCAGTACTAGCTCTGTCTCAGTCCGCACTCTTCCCATATTCTCATTTTTCTCCTTTTTTCATCATACCTAAGGACTTCTACACTATCTAGTGGATTGTCCTTGGGTAGATCCCTCCGGTTCTGGCTGGATCGTGGGAGAAAATACCTAACCTAACCATCCTTATATCACCATACATAAAGTAATTTTGGTCGATCTATTTGGTATTGTTCATCTGCCGTTGGAACCAATTGAAAACCATTTGAAAATCAATCCAGATACTTGTGATATATTATCAAAGAATTTTGTACCTGAATTGTTTTTCATATTTTTAGAAAAAGAGCTCCCCCTCAACATGTGCATCATGTATTAGAAATCGTTTTAGCACACGGAGGCAAGAGGAAGAATTAACTTCTTTGAATATCATTTTCTAAATGGTATCAACATCACTTCCCTGATTAAATCAAGTATATAAAGCATATTTAGGGAAGGATGAGGTTTTCACAATTTTGCTCCCCCTTAATATGTGCCTCAAGGTTTCAAAGAGTTTTGCACATATTAGAAGGAACCTGCACTTAGAGACAAATCAATCACGTTTCAATTCTGTATGGTTTAAAAGTTGCTCCCCCTCAATATGTGCATGGAAAATTTGAAATAGTTTGGCACATGTGGGGAGGAATGCTTGCAAAACACTTGTGAAACCATTTATCAAATCATCAGTTTAAATCCAATTTAAATCACAAATTCTCCCCCGATCACACTTTTCTAATCATTTGAGATTTGTGATCTCTGTAGATTTAAATTGATTTTGAAAGCTTTTGAGGAGAATTGTGACTTGATTATGAAAACATTTTAACTGATAAGGATCGGATTATGAGACTTTAAACTCCATTGATTAAACATGCATGATTATCTTTCAAAAACAATTGTATGACAAATAACCTTTTGATTTAATTGAAATCATTCTCCCCCTCAATCAATGACATAAGTTGTTGATTGAAAGATAGATATTTTGACAAATGATCAGATCATATGATTTTCAAAAATAGGGTCTGAGTTATTTTTCAAAGCAATTAGTTTTCATTAGATAGAAGTAATTGTTTATAGAATCAGAGCATGAGATTTGAAAACAAGATAAAGCATGCCTCTGTTCTTGCTTTGAAAAGTGGGTTATTGCCTGAAATGACAATAAACCATTGTTTTCACTTTCTCTCAAAAAAAAATTTTTTTATTCGAACAACATCTAAAGTCCCTTGTCATTCTTTGAATGACAGCACAAAGATCGTAGATATTTATCGAATCGAGAAAATCATGACAAAACGACAATATTTTTTGGAATTTTTCAAGATTTTTCAAATTTTTATGGTTTTTTTTTTTTTTTTTTTTTTTTTTTTTTTTTGAAAGTTTTATATTTTTCTATTTGCTTTTTGAGGGTTTTGTAATTTTGTATTTTGCTTTTCGAAAAGATATTTACAAGAGATGGATAAAGAAAGACCTTTACTCCTCGTCTTCCTCTTGAAGACGTTTGAGTGTTTCCGGTTGTAGACTCTTTAGACCAACTCGTGGGAGGATAAACTCAAAACGTTCTCTAGGAAGAGCTTTGGTGAAGATGTCTGCTAACTGATATTCAGTCCTCACAAAATAGAGTTCCACCACACCGTTTTCTACTTGCTCCCTGATGAAATGATGTCGAATGTCGATGTGCTTTGCTCTTGAGTGTTGTACGTTGTTACATGAGAGAGCAATAGCACTTTTATTATCACAGTACAGAGGGATTTTGTTGAATTCAAAGCCATAGTCAGATAATTGAGATCTCATCCATAGGATTTGAGCACAACAAGATGACATGGCTATGTATTCAGCCTTTGTAGAGGAAATAGAAGTACTCATTTGCTTCTTTGAAGACCAGCTCACAAGCTTATCACCCAAAAACTGAGCACCTCCAGACGTACTTCGACGTGTATCTTGACATCATGCATGATCAGCATCTTCATAGGCTGTTAGTGACATACCGGTGTCCTTCGGGTACCAAAGTCCCATATTGATGGTTCCTTGGAGATACTGAAAGACCCGTTTAACCGCTTCAAGGTGCTTTTTGGTAGGCTTAGCCTGATATCTAGCACACATGCAAACAGCGAACAGAATGTCTGGTCTACTGGCTGTGAGGTACATCAGGGATCCAATCATACTTCGATATTTAGTTTGGTCTACCATGATCCCTGAGTGGTCCTCATCCAGTTTAGTACGCTCTATCATGGGAGTGTCAACAGCTTCACAAGAATCAAATCCAAATTTCTTTAAAATCTCATTTGCATATTTAGATTGATTTATAAAAATGCCTCTGGGACTTTCTGAAATTTGTAATCCCAAGAAAAATGACATTTGTCCCATCATTGACATTTGAAATTTAGAACCCATTTCACTTGAAAAACGGTCACATTCATTGGGGTCAGTCGAGGCAAAAATGATATCATCAACATATATTTGAACGTGAATTAAATGTTTGCCTGACTTTCTGGTGAACAACGTCGGATCAACTGCTCCTTTGCTGAATCCAGTAGATAGAAGAAACTTTGATAGCGTATCATACCATGCCCTTGCAACTTGATTCAAACCGTAAAGAGCCTTCTTCAAACGATAGACGTGAGTAGGATGCTCTGGATTCACAAAGCCTTCAGGCTGGATGACGTAAATGACTTCTTTAAGATCTCCGTTAAGAAATGCCGTCTTTACATCCATCTGATAGACTACCATGTTCTTACTTGCAGCATTAGCCAAGAAGATTCTGATTGCCTCGATACGAGCAACATGAGAAAATGATTCTTCAAAGTCAATACCCTCCTCTTGACGGTATCCTTTTGCAACCAATCGAGCCTTGTTCTTCAACACATCACCATGCTCATCAAGTTTTACTTTGAAGATCCATTTTAGAGCAATGATCATTGCACAATCTGGAGCAGGTACTAATTCCCATACATCTAGTCGATCAAACTCATGAATTTCTTCTTGCATGGCATTGAACCAGCTGTCTTCATTCATGGCAGTTTTCACGTCTTTTGGTTCGATCTTAGAGAGTACAGAGTTGAAGAAGCACCATAAGGCATCGGTTGCAAGTTGTTTCCGTGTGGATACTGGACGGGAAAGGTTTCCAATGATGTTGTCCAATGGATGATCATGTGTCCATTTTCTAAGGTGTTCATGTGGTTGTTGTTGAGGAACTGAAGTAGAAGAGTTGATATCTCCTGAAGAAGATGGTTCTGATGATGACTCAGGAGCAAATATGTTTTCAAAGGGTTCATCTTCTAGAGGAGCAAAAGGGTTTTCATCATCTGTAACAGCAGCAACATTTCCATTGTGTACACTCGATGATTGATAATTTGTTGATGAGACAGAGTGATTAGCAGCAGGTGCTTCTTGACTTAATGACATTGAAACTAAAGGGTTAACTTCATTGACAGGGATAGAGGCAGCCTCTGTTGATGGAACTGACATATCATTAGCACTTGACTCATAGTGTTCATCAAACATTGGATTAAATAATTTCTTCAAATCATCTTCTAAAGGAGGTACATAAGGAGTTGCTGGTGAGGGATTAGAAACAAGAGTAGAACTGATAGGACTACTTGATAAAGGTTGAAATTCGGGTCCAGAAGGCACATCGAACGTAACGTGAATTGTTTCCATGATATTTCGGGTTCTCTTGTTGTAGATCCGGTATCCTTTTCTGTTTGGTGCATAACCAACAAATACTCCAATGTCCGCTTTAGCTTTTAGTTTACCTACATCTTGACCATCATTAGTTGGGTAACATAAAGCACCAAACACACGAAGGTAGGATAGATCAGGTTTTCGTTTATGGACAAGTTCATATGGAGTTTTTCCATGAGATGTGTGAATAAGGGAACGATTTTGGGTGTAGCAAGCAGTGGCAATGGCTTCAGCCCATAGAAACATTAGAACCTTTGAATAAATTAGCATTGTTCTTGCGGCTTCCACAAGTGTTCGATTTCGTCTTTCAACTACACCGTTCTGTTGAGGAGTTCGTGGAACACTTCTTTGATGACTGATTCCAATACTTTCATAAAACTGAATTAAGTCTTTGTTAACAAACTCTGTGCCATTGTCTGTTCAAACAATTCTAACAGTATTGTTGAGTTGAACCTGAAGCTGTTTGATAAGTTTGATGATGACATATGGAGTTTCATCCTTTGTCCTAAAAAATTTACCCAAGTAAATCGAGAGTAGTCATCAACAACTACTAGAATGTATTTCTTCCTATTTATCGTTTGCACTCTCATTGGTCCGCACAGATCCATATGAAGGGTATGAAGAACTTCCATTACTGAGTTTGTGGGTTTTAGTTTGTGGGCATATTTTGTGCTTTTTCCCAATTGGCAAGCTGAACAAAGATGATCTTTTTCATACTTTAATCTGGGTAATCCTCTTACTAAGTTCTTTATGGAATTATTGTTTATGGTACCAAAGTTCAAGTGATTGAGACGACGGTGCCATAGCCATGACTTAGTTTTGGAAGCCTTTGACAGCAAGCAGATGGGTGAAGATTTCATCATATCTTCGATAGAGATGGTGTATAGGTTTGAACCACGAGTTCCTCTGAGAAGTTCCACACCATCAAGTTCTCTAACAAAGCAAGTATGTTTTCTGAAGGCCACTTCTAAATCTGAGTCACAGAATTGTCCGACAGAAAATAGATTATGTCCAAGACCTTCAACATAATATACCCTGGAAATCACACTATCTCCAACCACGTAATCTCCATAACCCATAATAGCACCAAAATGATCGTTTCCGAATCTCACAGTTCCTATGAATTTGCTCATGAAGTTCATGAGCCGTGACCGGTCACCAGTCATATGCTTGGAATAGCCTGAGTCCAGGTACCACAGAACGATTTGAACGATCTGAAGTTGAACACAGACAAGAATGGATAACTGGATAATTGGGATCCCCATGCTAGAATGGGTTCCATTTGGTTAGTAACAGTGATTGAAACACCCACATCAGAGGTAGAAACAATGGACTCATTAGAAATAGATGCAGTGCTAGTGTCCATATTTGACCTATTCAAAGTATGTTCACTTCTTAAGGAAATAGTTCTACCAGTAGGCATCCATTTTCTAGTGGGCATTGACTTAGAAAATTTAGGGCACAGCACATTAATCTTATGGCCAGTAGGTATCCATTGATTACCTATGTTACTAAATTTCCTTCCTGTGGGTTTCCACTATTTTCTAACTTTCTTTCGCCTTTGCCTTTTTGCCTTTTTAGCTTGAATTTTATCTGTGGAAACGTAGGGGGGGTGAATACGTTATCGTTTAAAATTCTTTAGATCTTTATTATCAAATCGCTTATGAAGCTTGTTATAATATGAAAGTACCAATTATTGTTTGTGACTAATATAAAGCATGGTAAACCAAGTTGTCACACAATCATGAACATCAAACCACATCACAAACAATAGTATAGTGCAAGTATAAAAGTAAAGAGATAAAGAAAGGAAAGTGCAAACCGAAAACGAGGATTTATAGTGGTTCGGTCACGGATCTCCTTTCCGCCCTACTCCACTCCCCGAGTACCCAACTCGAGAGTTACTTCACTAAATCAACAAGCTCCCTTCTCGGCGGAGAAAACCTTACAATCGTCGCTTACACTTTTTCCGGTACAAAGCTAAATACCGGGTTCTAGTTCGAGGTAGAACCAACCTAACGTCGCCTATACAATATTTCCGACACTAAGCTAGATGTCGAGTTCTTTTACAAGGGTACAACCACTCCCAATATGTTTTATGGCCCAACATAATAAACCTTGTGTTTTATGGCACAAACACATAAACCATCTAATCTAGTTTGGTGAAAGTGTTGTTATGATGCAATGATGTTTACACTAATGATCCATGACACAAATGTCTAATGGATATGAAAAACTACTTCTAAATGAACTTCCATTGATAGGAAGCCTTCATGATGAAGATCACAAGTTCCCTAAACTTCTTGTGATAGATCTTCAACTTGTGGTGAGTGGGGATGGCTAGATCTCCAAGATTTCCTTGGTTGATCAAAGAGTATGCTTACAACAAAGATGAATGTTAGAAGCATTATGATCATGATCATTAGGGTGTTTAATGTGTGTTACTACATTGTTAATGATTGATCTAAATGTATGCAAGAAGGTGGAGAAGATGTGCTTTTAAGTGGTGAAGAAATGGGAAAACAATGGGCTTCTATTTATAGCCAAAAGTGGACAGGAGCGTCCACGGACCAAGGAGCCCTTTAAAGGGTTCCGTCCTTTATGCAATTTGGTGCCGTGGGTGCCTGACAGAAATTCTAAAAAATCTTTCTTCAAATCTTTCCAAGATATTACCAAATCTTACTAAGATCACATTTGATATATTGAGTGTCAATCTAACCAAAATATTCAAGTGATCTTTCAAGGATTTCAAAGATGATGCATGACATGATGTAACATGTATTTCCATTTTTAGATTAAAAAGTTTATCAAGGTAAACTTGTAAAATATATTATGTAACTAGTTAATAAAATGTCTAGTTACCTTTTGTACAAGAGTGCTTGTCAAAACAAAATATATTTTGTCAAGTGTAAGTAAACTTTAGTATTTGTATGAAATACTTGTAAATGCAAAATGTAAAATGAGGTTCGAAATAGAATGGTTAACCTATTAAAATACTTAGTGACTCTAAACGTATTTTAAACATTCTAAATGATTTGTTAATGGGTTTGATCATAATGCCACATAACAAACATGTACGAACCTGTGTTGTAACATATGAGGACTTGAGTCATCGAGAGGTGTTGAATGTATGTTGAGACAAAGTGTGATTACAAGTAACTTGTACATTTTACGTTATGTATTACAAGTTACATGTTTGTCATCAATCAAAACAAACGAGACTGTATAGATTAAATATCGTAATATTTGCACTAACAATCTCCCCCTTTTTGATGATGACAAAGATATGTAAACGTAATAGAAAGTAAAATGTAAAAGGTTACTTGTATCCTTACTACCTTTACATTACCTTCTCCGTTTACACTCTTCTCCCCCTTTTGTCGAAACAAAAAGGGCGTGTCCTTAGAGTTTAACTTTATTTCTCCCCAAAAAGGCAAGCTTGCATCATCCCTAGTAAAGTTAAACCGTCCACTTCAATCCGTCCCTTGTTTGGTAGCGGATCCATGGATCAAATAAAGAGGCTTAACCTACATCAAGGTTAGTTTTATGCAACAAAAATTATGAGAAATATATGAAAAAGAAAAATGCATAGCAATGTTAGCCTATTTTCTCCACTTTTTATCGAAGCACAAATGCTTGTTTGAAAAGTGAGAATGATGCTAAATGCGTGCATGCTCCCCCTTGACGGTTGCTCCCCCTTGTTTGAGGCGTCAGGGTATGATTAAAAACCTACAAAACAAATATTAGTGCAAAACTATATTCGTCATAGGACGAGTAAGTGTTATACAACAAAGTGTGTATAAGATGCATTCAGTAAATTCTTGACGGAGGCTCCCCTTGCTCTAGGGCGTCAAGATGAACCTTCAAAATAAATATTAGTATAATAGAAGCTTTGTCTTTAGACAAATATGTCATATACAACCAAGTGTATAGACGGTGCAATATGAGTGCTTAAAGGATATTCCTTCTTGTTCTAGGGTGTCAAGAAGCACCTAAAATAAGAAAAATAATTGATGCAAACTTCATCCTTAGATGAGTAAGTTATATACAATCGAGTGTATATGATGATGAACCTACAATGAAGAACATTAGTGCAAGATATTTCATCTTTTTCACAAAGAAAAATAAGATGTATATAAATGATATAATCAAAGATCTCATGAAGTGTAGTCTCCTAATTACAATCATAAGAAAAGTGAGAATATAATATGATAAAAGCCTACAAAATAATTCCTAGAAAGAAGATATGAAGTCTTCCACCGGGTGTGCCACTAGTGGTGCTAGTGTTGGTGTCGGTTTACTAGTAGGATTCATGTGGTGATGGTAGATGACTCGAGATTTACAAAAGTAAGTTTTCGCTAATCCATGGTGGTGATGATTAGTGAAAGTGGTGATGGAAGGTGGTGGTGATTAGG
The DNA here is from genome assembly GCA_019973895.1 of Chrysanthemum seticuspe. Classification (NCBI taxonomy): domain Eukaryota; kingdom Viridiplantae; phylum Streptophyta; class Magnoliopsida; order Asterales; family Asteraceae; genus Chrysanthemum; species Chrysanthemum seticuspe. The sequence goes on along the minus strand of BPTQ01000002.1, from coordinate 217,885,330 downwards.
TATGAAGCTATTAAGGAGTTAGAAACTCGTATGTATAGCAAAAAAAATATGGACTCATGCAATCCTTTCGTAATGTCAAGTGACCAAAGCTAAGAGAAAAAATATGAATGGACATTGCATTTCAATGATTCATAAGGGTTATGATTTGAATGATTTATTGATGCTAACAACCTATTGTTATGAGCAAGTTCTCATATGCTTCAACCCAAGAATAATCAATAATGCGTTCTATCTAAGAATATATAAAAGTGATAACATAAAGATAAATTCGTTCATTGATTGACACGAATTATAAAAATGACCTATTCTAGGTGACAATGGGAAAGGTAGTATTAGCATGGTTTTGACAGACATGGATGATTTTCACTTTGAAAAGAAGTGAAGACAATATGGAAAATACTAATAATAATAATGAGTACCTATATGAGGATGAGAATGACATATAAGTGAGAGTTGGATGGACCAACGTATTGGGAATGGCTGTTTTGATTAATATATCGTTTGCACTGACAATGACATGCATGATATATGTCAAGCAAGAAAAAGGATAAGATCCTATGATGGTGTTCTAGATAGTGAAGTTGTAAGGTGCTAGTTTAAGGAAAATCCTAGATTCGTTGATTGTGGAGATGAAGAAGTTTGTAGAACACATGATGTGTTTTTCACTTGATGAGGTATTGGTGCAAACTTGTGATATAAGGTTAAAAAGGTTGAACTAGTTGTGGTTTCGTGAACCGATTTTAGCTAAGTGGTGTTTGCCTATGTGTTGGTATTTTAGAGTCTAAGAGACATAAAATTTGACAGAATACAATTATGTGAATGGATTTCTCTCCCCCTTAATTGGTGGACATCCAACATAATGTGTAATGTATCAAATAAGGAATGACAACAAAGTGTTTAGGAAGTTTTTCGGGTTAACGAAAGAGATGAGTTTAGTGATGTTTTTCTGGATGATGGTTAGCATACAATGAACTTCATCCTTAAAGTCACGTACCTCTTCTCGATTAATACGAGATGATCGTATGATGAGGCATGTGGTTTCCTAATAGGAAGTGAAGAGGATTAGAGTATTGTTATAACTAAATAATGATGGAGGTGATTTTTGGAAAGCAGAAGCAAAAATGAGATTTGGAAAGAGGTCGGTTGAAAGACAAAAATGTAAAGCCAACCCTCTAGAACTTAATTCTATATGCTTTTAAACTATATGCAAGTGTAGGGGTCCCATAAAGCATAGTACTAATCTACGTAGCAATAAAAGGGATTATGCAAAATGAGCATATAAAAGTTAGAACCAAGTGAGATAACAAATAATTTGTTATCAACCTACAAAACAAATTTGTTTGTGACAAAAGATGTTAACATGATAGAAATCAAATGATAACATATTATATAAGCAAAAACAACACAAAGCACTTAGTAGAAAAGAAATCACCACACAAGATAGCATCAAAACAATCATAATATGCAAGAATACGACTTTATTCAAGACATTTCATTATGAGATTGTTTTGTTGTTAGACTTAGACACTTAAGCATACTTGGATATACAATAATCTATGTGATTAATTTGTAAGATAAAAAGGCTTCTAAAAGTTAGTCATACCAAAAGCACTTTGACATATTATATGTGCACACGTAGCAAACCAATAGTGTGACAAGAAGCAAAAGAAACAAGATGAAAGAGTCATGCAAGCCATGTTTAAGACATAACAATTTGGAGCATGTATCATTTAGATCGTACTACACATAGATATAATGAATGCCAACTAATAGCTTTCAAACACAAATATATCATATCAAAATTATCACGTATCAAAATGACATATTATGAGTTCATAAGTAACATGTTAATCATGCTAAAAATAATTCAAAAGTAAGTATCATGCAAATAAAGTTTAGGTTTAAACGTTTAGTAGCATGAAACAACAATACAAGCATTATAAAGATAAAACCGTACTAAGGTTTACACATTTGACTTGTTATCAAACACTAAGATAATGTCAAATCAACTTATCGTATTAAACAAGAACATGTAATCAACACATGTAAGTGCAATGCAAGTGGTTTTACTAAGGTTTACACATTTGACTAATTATCAAACACTAAGGTAATGTCAAATTAACTTATCGTATCAAACAAGAACATGTAATCAACACATGTAAGTGCAATGCAAGTGGTTTTAAAAGAAAAGTCATATATACTACTTGTTTGATTAGTATTCCTAAGGCGAGGAAAACTATCAATGTTTTAACACTTACTTTAGGCAAGTATAGGAAAACATATTTTTCAAGTTGGAGAATGAATATGAGACTATTACTAGCGGTGCTCAATTAAGGCTAAACACGACCATTTTTACGGGTGATTCCACATACCCAACTTCTCTCCAGGAAGCAATTCAACCGTTAGGTCAAATTGAGTTTCTAGTGCAATAGGTTCTCCAGTAGTCATTCTCATGTTAGAAAGATGGGAACTCCTACTTTTGCATATTAAAGTGCATAAAAGATGATAGTTTACCAATACTTGGCTTAATGTGACTTAACTAATATGCAATATAACTAAGGTGATGAAGACGTCATGTTATACACATGAATTTTAACAATGGTGTGTTTGATAAACAATGTGTTTTAATCTTGTGTTTAGAATCTAAAGTTGTTCAAATTACACAGCTAATTGTATGATCTAATGGATGACATCTTTTATGTTGAGTTGAAGTGTGTAATTTAAATGTGAATTGATCATCTAAGACTAGAGAATATGTTAAGCTAAGAACGTTCTCAAGAAAGCTTTTTGGTATTTTATTTAACAATAATCTAAGTGAGGTTACCAACTTCAATAGATCTTGTGTATGCTCTAAAGATGTGTAGTTTTAACCTTGGATGTGCACTCGGTTTGAGCAAGGTTAGGTTATGATGTACGCTTGAAAGGAAATAGATACAAATAGTATCTTTCAACAAATGAGATTATCCCATAGGATAAAGTTATCATGCTTATGAAAACAAGTATGACAAGAAGAATTGGATATGCTAGTTCATAGAACTTGTAGATGTTTGTTTCAAGATCATTTAGCCAATGAGGTGTAATGAAATCTCTTGTAACACAACTATTTATGTCGCAAGAATGATGCATATGATATACAATATCCTTTTAACAAGATGAAATCTTAACGCATGAATCTTAGTCATAATGTTCTTCAAAACATCATGTTTTCCTAAATGAAGATATGAAGCCAAAGTGTTTGAATCGGATAGTCCCATCTAAATAAACTTGGTCTCAAGATTATATTCACTAGATGATGACAAGAGGAATTCACTCGAGTTTCTTATGTATACTCCTCAAAATTCATTGTTGCTTGGGGTGTATGATGTTGGCTTTGAGATTGCATTTTAACATATGTTGTTAAAATGTTGATTTGAGGTTTAACGAAATTTATGCAGAAGTTTAACGACGAAGTATTACTAATACTTTGGTAATTTGTGAAGGTAGTACTACTTATACCTAGTGGAAATTGACAACAATTACCAAGAGCACCATGCTTATTTGATAGTTGAGGTTCTAGCCATAATGAATTATCTAAGTCCTTATATGTTGGAAAGGATGTTTGAGTTTGTTCAAACGTGCATTTGATTCAGTACAAGTGTTGGACACAAGGGCTTTTTGAGCAATACACTCAACGAATTCAAATGATGGTAAGGATGGTGGATTGGTTGATCTAGATGGTAGGTCTTCTAGTGTCTAAATAAGGATGTGGTGATGTAGGGGTTTGTTGTGCTATGGGAGTACTTAGGTTGAATATTTGTCCATAGATGTTGAACATAAAAAATACGGATACTAATTCTTATGGTTCATTGGTTGCTACAACTAGTGGGTGAAGTGCTTGAAGTTTTGGTTATGTTTATGAAGCTTAGGGGCTGAGGTATAGGTTCACCTTGAAAGGGCACGTTTGATTTAAAGTATACTCTTGGAAGTTCATGAGCAATACGGTTAATGGTGCCAAAAGATGGAAGAGGGATAGTAGGTGTCAAAGAGGGATAAGTGGCACCGTGGGTTGTTTGTTTTGGATAAGTGTTTCAACATGTGTTGTTAAAATACTTGGGTGTTGATTTTTCGGATATGACTTTTAATGACTACAATCGTAAGTCGCATATACTTGAATATTTCGGATGAAATACTTAAGTTGTCAATCCTAATTTGTTGAGATTATAAAGCTTAGATTGAACTCAAGGATAACAAGACTTGATAATATGTATTTAACATATGTGTGAGTTATGACTCGATGTAAATACTTATCGTCTTGAAGGATGACACATTATTTTCATGTTAACCAGGTGAGGCAATACATGTAGATACAAAACAATATCTATAGTCATATGTTAGACTTGTGTATGATATCTTTGCAAATAATGAGTCCAGGTTTATTAGTCTCGGTAAGTCATCTAAGTCATCCGCAAATGGGTGAGGAGATGTTGGTGGTGTTGCACAAAGTTTGATAGGTACAAGCTTTGGAGACTTTGGTAGTGAAGTTGTTTTGGATGATGGTGGGTGATTTTGGTGGTGGAGTTGGAGTACTCAAGTTTAGAAAGTTCACATCTTGAATGGG